>CAJHQP010010296.1:0-19151 GCA_905132765.1 Moricandia arvensis
AGACGACTGATACCTCAGATCATTCAAAGGAAATCACCTGTCTTGTTTGCCTCAACGATCTTGGGTGATTGACTCATTAGACAACGCCTCTCAATCAAAATTCACACCATTTTCAATGGCTCTCAGGTCTTTAGTATTATCACAAACAAACAAACTAACTTTCCTCCAGTTCATCTAGGTGATACATATATTCTATGTGCATAAGTTCATTGGTTATCCGCAGATGCATTCGTGTGTTACGAAGCGTAAGAGAAGTGTGAATCGTGTCTAATAAAGGATTCACAGTCCATTAGCAATGTGCCATGAACTAATAACTGGATAACTACGTGAACCACTGTTGCCTCTTATCCTAGTTTATCTGGTGTTCTGTATATGATGAGGTCAGAGGTCAGATTTGCTGATGCTCAGGGTGGAGAGAGTTCTCAGTGGAAGAGCAGAGGTCGCCAGAACTCTTATCAGCTCGTTGATGATTCAACTCGTCGAGAACATAAACTCAAGGGGAGTTTAACAGGAGCAGTAACGTGTATTACAGCGGAGCCACCCACAACTTCATCTCTGTTAAGTTGGGCAACTCCTCATTTTTTCGCGACTGACAAAACAAGAGGTTTCAGGGTTCTAACGCGCAGAGGAGTGGTAATATCTGGTTGGGGACTGTGTTTAACATTGATCTACAACTTCAAGGCTGCCATCAGGTCAGTTTTCTTCTCTTTGGAACTAGGAACTTCAGATGTTATTCTTGGATGCAGTGGCTCGAGACTAAGGAATATGAAGGTGACTGGAGCTTAGATCCTAAAATTTAAAATCAATGGAGAAGTTTGTTCTTACTTGGAGATCCTAGTCTATATTGTTCTGCTGTTCGGTGAAGGCTTTATGAAGACAACTAACATATGGAGGAGGGTGGTTATTGAATATAATGGGATGCATATAGAAACAATTGATACGGATGAAAGGGTACCTCGTACTTGTTGTAATTCTGGAGAGTTTTACAGAGTTTTTTTAAGAGCCACAAGGCGTTGGCTACCTTCCAGAGGCAAAGAGCATGCTTATTATCCTTCAAAACATGGACTAGTCCAGTGGGTGTAAGCATGTACTATTATCTCAGATTCTGAACGAGGGAGATTGAGGGAAACATGCCTCGATCATGTTATCAACAGGGATAATACACCCAGTGGAAGTCCTTTCTCAAGTCATATTTACTGGTAAGAAAAAGGATGGTATCTGGTGGTTTTTGTCGATTACATAGATCTAAACAAGGTATAATTGCATATTTACCCCATTCCAATGATTACCAGTTGTTGATGAGTTACAAGGAGCAGTTGTGTTTTGAAGTTGGATTTGAAGTCTGGTTACCATCAAATCTGTTTCAAGGCTGAAGACATTCCAAAGACAACTTTTTCGCACCACGATGGCCATTACAAATTTCTAGTGATGCCATTTGGGCTCTCCAATGCCCCAAACCACTTTCCAATCCATAATGAATGAAGTCTTCAAAATCTATTGGAGGAGGTTTGAGTTAGTTCTTTTTCTTACGACATTTTGTGTATAATAAACCTAGAACAGAGCATCGTGAGCATTTTAGGCTGGTCTTTGGTGGTATTTCAGAAACATCAGTTGTTTGCCAATCAGAAGAAATATCAGTTTGGGAGCTCTTCCATTGAGTATTTAGGACATATTATTTCTCAACACGGAGTTTCAGCAGACAAGGGTAAGCTTCATGCGATGAGGACTAGAGCGAGCCTAGGAAATGTCAAGGAGTTAGAGGAGATTTCTAGGGCCTCACTTGGTATTATCAAAAGTTGTTCAAGGTTAATGTTGATATCACGCTCGACCTCTTATCTCATTACTCAAGAAAGATAAGTTCGAGTGAGAGTGACAAGGCAGGTGGCATTCCAGAAGTTGAAGAAGGCAATGACGTCTATTCATGTCTTGGCTTTAGCCTAATTTCTCGGAGCTGTTTGTGGTTGCAGTCAGATGCGTTAGGAGTTTGGTGCGGTTATACTGAAAAATCGACGGGCCTTTGGCATATTTCAGTCAAGCTCTTACCGAAGAGACAACATTTAAAAATCCAGTCTTACGAACAAGAGCTCATGGTTATCGTCTTCTCTATCAAAAAGTTGGCATTCATTATCTCTTAGGTAGGAAGTTTCGGGTGCGCAATGACAAGAAAATCTTGAAATTATTGTTGGAGCAGAGAGAGATCAACTTGGAGTATCAAAGATGGCTCACTAAGTTTATTGGGTTTTGATTTTGATATCCTATATAAGCATGGCTTGAATAATCGTGCTGCTGATGCTCTTTCTCGCAAGAGTGAGCATTGCGAGGTCTTAGCTATTTCAGATCCATCTGCCTTACAACTCGTAGAGATTGAAAAAGAAGTAGAAGAGGATGAGGGTTTGAAGAAATATAATCATGGGTTTACAGCAGGATCCGCAGTCTCATGCTGATTACACCGGTGGTTCAGGGGCATTCAATCAGGCAAGGGAAGCTAGGTTCCACCTAGGATGTCGAAGCTGATTGGGTTGATCTTGCGAGAACCTACATCGATGGCAAGCAGGAGGACATGGAGGGTTTTAAAGACGCAACAAAGGGTGGCTGAAACCTTCTTTTGACAGGGAATGTTGATGATATACAACGATATGTAGCAGCCTGTCAAACGTGTAAACCACCAAAAGTATTATATTATTTCACCTAGCGGACCGTTGCCAACCATGTCTATTCCAGAGTAGATATGAGAAGATCTCTCCATTGACTTTGTTTAAGGTTTGCCCAAATCCTAAGGGGAGTCAACTCGGTGTTAGTTGGTGGTGGATCGCCTCTCCAAGTGTGCTGACTTCATTGGGCCTTTCATCACCCTTACACAACATGGGTTTTCCTAAAACCATTGTCTCCGACAGAGACAAGGTTTTACTAGGTTATTTTGGAAGAAATTGGTCAGACTGGCAAGCACGGCACCTATGTTTTAGCACGGTTTATCATCCTTAGTGTGATGGCCAAACTAAGGTGATAAACCTTGGACTGGAGATATATTTGCGGGTGTTTTTGCTGGGGAGAAACTGCGTACTTGGGCTCAGTACCCACATTGGGCAAAGTTCAGCTACAATTCAGCTTTTTCATTCGGCGATCCAGATGATACCCTTCAAGGCAGTTTACGACAGAGAAGCTCATGCATTGTTGCAGTTTGAGAACGGATCTAGAAGTAATGTTGAGTTGGAGGTAAGGTTGTTAGAAAGGATAAGTGTTGAGAGGGTTTGAAATGAAATATTTATAAGGCAACATATCATGAAGAACAGGGCTGATGGACACCGACAGTGAAAGTGGAATTTCAGATGTGAGACAAGTTTTTGCAACTCAGGCCTGTATCACCATAGATCTTTGGCTCGCTGTCTGAATGAGAAAACTGGTTGCTCAATCTACGAACCGTATAAGATCATTTCACGAGCGGAGACGAGTGGCCTATAGACTAAATCTACCACTAGAGACTAAATCCACAATACACTTTCCATGTCTCGCAGCTGAAGAAGGCCATTGGTGACTCCCTTCCTTCCACTGCTATTCCCGGTTCAACTCACGACGGAGGGGGTCCTTGTAGCTGAACCAGAGAGGATCTGAACCAGAGAGTTAACAATGTTACAGGACAAGAGGAAGTGTTGGTTAAGTGGAAAGGCCTTCCAGATGTTAATTGCATTTGGGAGTGGAAGAGAGTTATCGCCTAGCACTTCCCTCGAATCCTTAAAAACAAGGTCAGTTTTAATAAGACTGGTAATGTTACGTATGAAGCAACATGTCTTCTGGTGTTATACCAATACACTAGAAGGGGCTCGGCCCATAAGAAATAATCAGGAAAGGAGACATGCATGTCAGAATGCAGAGGTCATTTGACATAAATATCTTCTAGAAGGTATGACTCATTTCTGGAAATGAATAAACTTCAAAGGATAAAAGACGCCAACAACATTAAACAAACTTCTTAGAGGAGCACATGAGATTTGGTGACGTGTGTATAGCCTTAGTCCTTTCTATTTAAATTCTGAGTCTAGATTGATATCATTATCTAATCTGTGAGTTTCGATCATCTTATAAGGGCAGTGAGAGTCCTTCCGTTAAAACCTCTCAAACTCTGTAGAACTTTATCATTTTGGGGGAATATAATCTATTTTCTCATTAAATCATATAGTTTTACTAACATCTTATATCACAATACATTTTTTAAAGCTGAAATGTTTGGACAATTGTAACAGTTTTCAAAGACGGGAAGTTGCAAATTTCGCCACTTCATGTATTATTTACTTTTGCTGCTTTGCAAGAAAAACACTAATTTATCAAAATTATCAGAAAAATAACTGGAGCCAATCGAAAGTTTCCTCATGTATTAGCCGAGTTTTAAGTTTTGTTATGCAAACCAAACCGAATAACTAGCCTGGGCTACCGCATACAGTTACACACAACCTTTGTCGTCATCTATATGAAATTGAAAACTTGCATGACACAATATGTTACACATTTAGATACAACACTGAATTCATCTTTCACGTTTCGTTAGGCCCCAACCATCCACACCTACCATGTGTAATCATGACAGAGGCATTATTCAAACATTATCTCCCTCTAACAGAGACTGAAACAGAATAGATGTTTACGTCTTTAATATTGCCGTGTATATATGCATCATACTATACCAACAAGTTTCCTGAAGGCCTTTACATGCTCAACCCTCTGTGCTTGAGCCTCTGTCACAGCATCAGCTGCTTTCAAGTTTCTGTAAGATTCTTATGATGCTTACGATACTCTTTCTTATACATAGCTAGATCATTATACATATCCTTCTCCTTCATGTAACTTATAACCTCCATTACTCTTTCAAAATACCCACCTCTGAGGAAGGTTCACCACTAGCTTCTCTAACAGATCTTGTGTTACCTCTAAGTTTCTGCTCGACATGTTCCTTTTGATATCTCCCCACGTGACTGTGATCTCCCGGTACATGCCAAGAGATGAGTACATGTCTATCAAGATCCAAAAGCTTTGGAGAGTTGGTGGGATTTTCATCTTCTGGATTTTTCTGTAGGTCGTCACCGCATCTCCTTGCATTTTAGCCTTGCAGAAGTAGTAAAGAGACGAGTTTAGCTCGTAGAGCATACTTGGAACTTTCAGTTGTTCACCTGCATTGATTTCCTGAACCAATAGTGACCTGAGCTCTATGTTTTCACAATCTTTTTCTTCGTTTTCTGGTAAAACAGCAATCTCATCTGAAGGATCTGCAATTAAACCGGCTTTCCTCATTTGTCTTACAAGAACTTCGGCATTTCTCAACATCTTGCTCCTGTAATAACCCGACAAGACCTTTCTATATGTGGCCAAGTCCATGGGATGGCCAGCAGAAACCATGTCGTCAAGAATATCATGACCAGCTTCTAACCAACCAATAGCAACACAAGCATCAATGACATCAGCACATAACTTGGTTCCACCCACCGAAAACAAAAGCTTTGATAGCTCAGGGAGATTATCACGTCTCTTGTACCCATATACTAACTTAGCAAGAGCCTTGTTTGTGATACCAATCTTGGAATCTACATAACTGACAAACGTTACTTCAGTATCCACCCCGAGAGATGAATCTCTCTGCAAAAGCTTGGGTGAAGCCTGAATCTTTAAACCGGATTTGATATGGTGAGAACCAACAGGCAAAACAAGAGGCTTTTCAGAATCAAATCCAAGATTATGAGCTAAAGGCAAGTCCTTCCTCTTGCATATATCTAACACAAGCCGACCCGCTGAACCAATATCATCAAATTTGAACTCCAGGCTTAACAGATTATCATATAAACGACGATAGTGACAAAGAAGCTGAGTCGGCACATGACCGATACACTCCTTGAGCTTCCTCAACTCATCTCGCATGCCATTCATTTCATAAATGCAAGACATGATCACAATCGAATACGCATCCGCAACGACATCGACTTTGGCCATTAGCTCGATAAGTTCTTGGCCTTTGAGAGAGAAACCAAATCTCACACAAGAACCAAGGACAAGATTAAACAAAACCGTATCAGGCTTCATGACATTACTATTCCTTTTAGTCACATTTAGTTGACAAACCTGAACCAAATAATTCGAAGCTAAGCAAGTCCCGACCTCAGTTTTCACCATATGCATCACTACAAGCCTCACCACATCGGAAGTTAAGACAAAACCCTTCTCCAACATTGTATGAAGTATATTACAAGCAGATTCAGACATCTGAGCTCTCGCTAGAGACAATAACAACTTAGTTAGAGCATCTCCATTAATCAAACCTGAGTTCTGCTTCAAAGCCAGACGAGTCAGATCATCAGCCTTGCAGAGCCAAACATTATCAGATGAGTAAGACAAGACAGTGACAAACCTGTTCATGGACCGCACTGTCCGGAAACCCATAGAGACGTTTGTAATCTTTGAACACCTCCCAGGCATCATCTACACTGTGATCCTCGAGAGCTCTTTCGAGCTTCTTCTTGAGAATCAGTTGAGAAGAAGCTTCCCAGCTTAGTCTAGCAGGTTGAACACTAGTGCTACAGAACAGGGATGGTTTTTGAAGATGTGCTAACTATGCGACTGAGATCGAACCGACGCAGCGATTCAAGAACTAAGATCCGATTCCTAAACATCTAGAATTTAGCAAATGAACCCTAAATTGCTGTGAACTCGGAGTCGAGAGAGAGAAGACGTGAGTGGCAAGACCGTAAATTTCATTTGGTCCAAAGACTATTTTGTACTTTTGTGTTAAAGGGCTCAACAAAACTCATTTATACAATTTTAGTATTCATAAGAATGATTTGTTACAATCAGACCCACAATTATATAACGTAACAAATCTGCTTCTTTTTTTTTTTTTGCGTATTGCGTAAAATCTTTAATCTTTACAAACGTATTGCTTTGTGATTGTACAAACTTACAAACTCGTAATCGTTTCCTATGTATATATGAATATGAATTGGTGATTTGCGCTCTTTTTTAAAGCTAAAAACTAAGGATATCAAAAATGTTCTGAGAAGAAAATAGGAACCCAGAAAATGAAAAATACTATGCAAGAGAAACAATTTAAAGAAACTAAAAATAGGATCTACTGTGTGTGTTTGCAAACAGTTGTTGTGGACTACAGGGATCAACTCAGAACTTGGTCTTGTTCTTTCTTGTGCGTCCAACCTTTGTAAACCGGTTTTGTTTCTTCATGTGGCAATCTCATCCACCTCCGAGTTAAAGACAAAGCTAGGAAACGTTGTTGTTATATCCCTGCATACATTTTACATGTTAATGAAGATTTCTTTGGCATTTCATTTCTCATCTTATCAATTTTTTTTGGTTCCCATGAAAGCCAGTTTGTGGAGTACCTGAGATATGGGAGTGTCATGATTTTAAGTAGTGATGGGTTCTTGTTCACGAAATCACTCCACTCTAGTTTATCAATCTTCCCATCCTGATTCACGTCTGCATCTTCAAATGTCTGTTCATTAATGAAAAAGAAAGCAAGAGACGATGTTTAAAACACTAGTTCTAATGTGTAACCTTTGTTATTACAATAGACCACCACAAACCTTATCCAGTATTATCTCTATGGTTTCATCGGCCAGTTTCATTTCAGATTCACAGAGAAGGGCGATCAACATTTGCTTGACCTGCAAAATTATCACACACAATAATGATTTTCCTGCAAAGATATTTAAGTAAAAGATGCAGAATCAAGAAAAATAAAATTATCAGTATTCACAGCTTGAGAGACTTATAAACCAAAACAACAAGAGGGCTCCGGAACACTAAAGTTATTCTGTTTCAAGTTTGATTAGTCATGAACTTGAGAAATACTCGTAAATGAAAAAGAAAGCAGAACTGATATTGTTACCTCTTGTCGTTCAATGAAACCCGTACAGTCCATGTCGTAAAGCCTAAACGTAACTGAGGAAAAAACGTAGACCATAATCAATAAAACTCGAGAAGCAAATATATATATATATATAGATGAATGAACTCTCTTTATGTCAACTTACAATCTATTTTGTCTTCTAGAGAAGCATTGGGGTGGAAAACATTGAGTGATCTTACAAAGTCCCCAAAAATCAATTACTCCTTTTCGTTTAACATCAAACATATCAAATATCTGCAAGGGAGAGTGATTGTTAAGTTTAATGGACATTGTATTTAACAAGAGTTCATGGTTCACATCACTCTTGAAGAATAAGGAACTTAGATTATACCCTGTTAGCAAATATATTCTCCCTCTTACGGTTCTTGAACAAGGCAAGTTGAAACTCTTCCTGCACACACGTGAAGGAAGTATTATAAAACACAAAGATAAAGAAAGTGGGGCCATGAAAAGCCTCATAATTCAAAACCTAAAGCAATCAGTATAATAAAAGAAACTAAAGTCAAACATTAAGGGCTATGATACATTGTATTAGTGGTGTAACATGGAACAAACAGATAGTAGCATGGAAGGATCATTAATTTGAGAAAGTCAACGAAATGGAGAACTACTATAGATGAATAACGTAAAGAGGAAACAAAAAGATTACTACAATACAGTGGGGTCATGAAAAAGATCAAAGAAAACATAAAATTATCAAAATCTTTTATGTACCTTGTTAATCAAACCATCATCAACAACGGAACTGCTTATGCTCTTGAACAGCTCAAACAATGCTTCAACCTCACTCACACTAACTGGAAAAGAGAAAAAACAAGCCACACTGCAAGATCAAACAAAAAGTACCAGGAACCAAACACAAATATTAATCCACTTTTAAACTTTTATTTTTTGCATATTGACTTAAAAGCAGGTCGTGAACAGGGACAAAGATTAGGTGATGGTATTGATAACAAGCAAGAAACATGCTGAAACTATGGGAACATATTGTAAACTGGATAGAAGATTAGACCCGAATGTAAACTAGACCAATGAGCAGAGAAGAAGAACAAACATATCAAGAAAGGAATGAATGTAACATAACATACATGCAGTCTCGGAGGCAAGCTTGAGAGGGTCTTCGTGTCCACGGAACTCTCTTACCACCTTTGAGTGGAAGCAGCCCATTTACAGATTGTAAAACCGCAGAAACAAAAGACAGGATTCAGGTGACTGCTACTGTCACTGCTCATAAACAAAACATCTTTTTTTAAATTAAAAAAATTGAATAATTCACATATTCAATAGAAACAAAACATGATAATTTGAATTAAAACACAGAACAAAGACCATTTTGATATAATCAGACCATCAATGTGATGCTAATTATCTAGAATCTCAACAGCTTTCGTCTACAATGTTGTTTGGATCCATACCAGGAAACACGATTCGAGACCAGAAATGTAAGAGAATCAAAGAAGGTAATGAAATTAAATCACGAAAAACAAAACAAAATGTAAATAATCTCATAAGGGAAGACACTGACCACCTAAGAGAACGGCTTGCCGGAGAGATCCACACAGAGAGAGGAAAACAGCAAAATAAGGATTGGTGAAGGGATGATGGCAAGAATGATGATCGGACGGTTGAGATCAATTTAACTCTAAAGCTGTGGGCTTTTCTTTTTTCCTTTTAATTTGGTAAGGAGATTTGAGAACCAAGTAGCGGGCGGCTTTGGCTTTATATTATAAGAAGGGATGCGGCACGTGTGAAGGTCATAAGCGCGTGCGAGACGAGTCAGTTTTGGAAGTTAATAGACCCTTCGTGTATTTCAGTTAAACACACCTATTTTGATTTTCATTTCTGTTACTTTTCCTTCTGTCCAATTCTGTTTCTTTTCTTCCCTTTAATTACGTAAGCATATACGATCACACTATCTATGATCTGGAAAAAATAATTTTGTAATGACCAAATTAGAATTAAAAATAATTAAAATAAACTTTATTGAATAGTATAAATATACATATATATATATATATTATATATAGATTTGACTAATTTAAAATTAAAGTTTATAGTTAAATCATTGTTGTCGAGCAAGAAATTCAAAAGTTAGATATCAATTACCTATAGTTCCTTCACATCCGGAAAATTCAAAGATGCGTCCATTTAAATAGTCAAAAAGTCAAAATGGCACCTCACCACGAATATTCTGAATATTCCAAACCTTGTATACTAATATTTTAAAATACTTATACTTTCTTCCCGTGAATTATTCTACTACTTTTGTATTTTCCAAACAACGATAAATGTAGAAAACGATAATTATATGACCATGTTCGTTTTTTTTTTTGTATTTGATGCAACATCTATATATAGCATTTCAGCACAATATTTATATATTGTATCTAGATATTATTTATTTTTATAGTTAATAATTGCATTCAGATGCAATATTTAGATGCTAAAATGTTCGTTTATTTAAGTTTATAATAACATATGAATATTAGTAGTTTAAAACTAAAAAGGCGTGACTTTTATTCTTAATAATAAACTGATTATAATATTTAAATAAATATATTTATAATTAAATTTTCATTTTGCGGAAAATGCAAATTTTGTGGGTTTTACAGGAAACTTAATTTTTTGATTTGGCAAAAACACACACATTGCGATTCAGGGAAAAAAAATACGATTTTATGTTTTTTGTGGAAAATATTATTCTGCGGTTTTGGTGGAAAATTTATGGTTTAGCGGGAAAATGTAATTTCTGATTTTTACAAGAAAATTTATTTTTATGTTTTGGTAGGAAAACGCAATTTTTTGGTTTTGATGGAAAATTGTGATTTTACGATTTTGATGAAAAAACATATTTCATGTTTTAGCGAGAAAATGTAATTTACGTTTTTGATGGAAAATATGGTTTTACGGTTTAGGAAAAAAACATATTTTTACGTATTGGCGGGAAACACAATTTATGATTTTCATGGGAAAACATCATTTTCGGTTTTGGTGGGAAAACAAGATTTCTAATTTTGACGGAAAATGTGATTTTCCGATTAATAAATTATATAATAATTACAATAACTAATTTAATTAATTTATATTTGTATTAGAGATATTTAAGTGTTTTAGATTTTAAGAAGCAAATGTATCATCTCAAATATCCAGTTTTTTATTTTATTTTAATGTTATAATCTAAATGCTGATACAATAGTGCCATATTGTTTCAAAACTAAAAGTATCTGAATATTAGTATCTAGATGCAATGTAAGGTATAGCATCTCGTCGCGAGAGAAAGTCGACGGTTGGAACAACTATGACAGCTTGGTTTGAGATGCGGGAGTAGGGAATACAGCTCTTTGGCTCTGTTTTAGAATTCATCTGTTTTAGAATTCAATTTCAGTTTCATGGTTCATGTTTTTTAAAACAAAACGTGAGATTAAAGCCACACATGTTGTAAAAAGTTTTTTTTGATATGAATAATTTAACCTTCTTTCCAAAAAGTTAGATGCAACGTGTATATATAAAAACAAATATGGGCTAAATTTGGGGAAACATCGTCTTTTCTTCAACTGATCGTAGTGTGCTGTTTCCTGAGACGTGAGTGTTGGTGGTCCAACCATCTTCTTTCTTTTTGCGTGTCCTTTTATATTTCTCTTTTCTCTTTTTTCAGTTTTTTTCTTTTCCAATATCTAGGTCGATGATGTAATATTATAAAAAGTATGTAAAGGGTGGAAATTTTCGTATTAATGATCAAGAAATAAACAAGCTCGGTCAATTACAAGAACTAAAGATGCTCGTCTAAAACAAATAGTTTAAACAAGTATCTTTCGTAATTTGGTCTATGGTCGTCTAAGACGAGCTCGTCTAGTGCCCGAGGTCGTCTAAGACTTTTGGTGGTGATTGAAGAGGCGATGCTCTCTCCTTGTTTCTGTACGTTTTGATTGTCCTCCTCAATGGGTCTGGCACATTCCTTTTATAAGTAAAATATTTTTGTCTTCTAGCGAAATCACCATTTGTTATCTTAGCGGGCGAGGCCTGATTTTGGGCTTAACTCTTAATGGGCCCCGTGCTAAAGCCCATCTCCAACAATACCCCCCCCCCTCTCACAGTTCACCAAGTGTCGGTTTCTTGGTGAATTCTTCTGGAATCTTCTGTGTAAAAATCAGGTCTGGTATGTTTTTTGTTGGGAATTAGGGAGACACACATTTTTTTTACTCCCTATATATATGGGGTGTTGGTTTTCATTTTATTCCTTGTCTTCATTTGAAGTGGCAAAGTAAAAAAAAGAATTTTTATATATTTTTTTGGGTGTTTTCTTCTCTTTTCTCTCTCCTTATCTCTTTTATTTTGTGGCTCTCCTCCCTCTCTGCCGACAATCAACCATCTCTCTCTCACTTTTTGTTGTGGTCGTTTGTGTATGAGGGGGTGAGCTCGTCGAGTCTTGGAAAGGTTGAGGTCCGTTGATGATGGAGTTTGCTTGTGCTCGTGGGTGTTGAGACCGTCGGGCTCGGGATCGTCGGGTTCGAGCTCATCTTGGGTTGTCTTGGGCCTGCGGTCGTCGGTCGGGATTTGGGGTCGTCGTGGGTGTGCCGGTGCTTGCGGTGGCTGAGCTCGTCGGGTTTGGTTGAGTTCGGTGTTTGAGGTTGTTTTGCTCGGGGGTCGTGGTCGTTGGTCGGGGTTATCATGGTTTGGGTCATCGGTCATTTGGTCGGGGTCATCGTTCGTTGGTCGGTGGTCATTGGGTTTATTTTGCCAGTGCTCGTGGTCGTCGTTGATTTTGCGTGGGTTGAGGTCGTCCTGTCAAACCGAGGTGTGAGTGGGTTGATCTCGTCTTGTCTATGGCGTGGTGTGGCCGAGGTTTGTGCTTAGTGAGTCGTGGTTGAGGTCGTCGCGAAAAGAGGTGGTGCTCGCGGTTGAGGTCGTCGCGGGAGGGGTGGTGCTCGTGGTGGCCGAGCTCGTCAAGTTGAGGTTGGTTTTGAGCTTGGTGTGGTGTTGAGATTGATCATTGGTTGGGTTTGCATTGTATTGTGGTTGAGATTGCGTGGTGTTGAGGTTGTGGTCATTTGGTTGAGCTTGCATTGTGTTGTGGTTGAGCTTGCGTGGTGTTGAGGTTGTGGTCATTTGGTTGAGCTTACATTGTGTTGGTGGCTGAGCTTGCGTGGTGTTGTGGCTGAGCTTACGTGTGCGGGTTGAGCTTGCGTGGTGTTGTGGCTAAGCTTGCGTGTGCGGGTTGAGCTTGCGTGGTATTGTGGCTGAGCTTGCGTGTGCGGGTTGAGCTTGCGTGGTGTTGTGGCTGAGCTTGCGTGTGCGGGTTGAGGTGAAGCGGTTTTTAGGATGAGTCGATGCTTCTCGTTTCCTACGAAACTCCAAAGAGCATTAGGTTTATCCTTAAGCGAAGGAGGTCGTCTTCTGGAGTCGTTGATGCCGCTGCTGGAGATAGCGACGAATATGGGGGAGTTATGGGAAACACGAACCACGGATTACTCGGAAATATTATGGCTGGTCTTGATGAGCAGGGGACGAGCTCTGTTCCTAGCTCGCTAGTCGTGATCCCAAAGCCGTCAAGAGTGGTTTTTAGCTCGTCAGATTTGGTTCGTAGCTCATTGGTGCTAGCTTTGGGGTCGTCGGAGGTTGTGTCAGCGTCATCTGTTTTGGTTCGTGTTTGGAGGGTGGGCTCACTGGCATTGCTGGGGCCGAAAACGAAGGTTGTGGAGAGGGCTCAGCTGTTGCATTGTTTGATTCTGCCGAGCGAGGCATGTCGATGGGGGTATTGAGCTCGTTTGTGGTGATCCCGAGCCCGTCGTTGGTTGCTTTTGCTTCCGCCGCAGTTGGTGCTATTATTGATAATGGTGATGATGTGCTGGGGTTGAATCTGTTTGGCGCGAAATTTGATCAGAGATCGTCTATTGCGAACCCGAGTTAGTCCCTTGGTGGATCCGAGATCGTCCCGGTGACTTCAATGATCCTGAGCTCGTCTATTGCGGAATCAAGATCGGGGTGTGGAGAAATGGGTTCGCGTGATGGACTAAGTATGGGATAGACTTGCCGCTGCTTCCCGTGTCGAGAAAGAGTTTGTTGCTGAGAGTTCATCTTCGGATTCGTTAACATCCAAAACAGATTCGGATTCGTGGTCTCTGGCTTGAGAGGAATCTGTGGATAATGAGATGGCTTTGGTATTGGCGGATTTTGGGCAAGGCACTGTTGCCGATGGTGGTGGAAGTGAGGATATTAATAACGAGCGAGGTGATATTGATATTGGCGAAAATGGGGGCGATGATGCTGGTGATGATGATGATGGCGTTGACGCTGCTTATGAGCGAGGGTGATGCTGGCTGGTGATGGGGTTGATGACCAAGGGCGGTACTCATGGTGGAGAGCATGTTGATGTAAGTGATGAACATGATGATTTAGTGATGATCCTGGAGGTTCTTAATGGTGAAACGGGAGAGCGTTTATGTAAATGCCGATTTGAGTAGCATTGATACGGACGCAAATCGGCAGAGCTAGTGTTGGAGATGTTTGAGGGAAATTAAAAGGATTCTTTGGCTGCTTCCTCTTGCTGATTCTGGTTGTTATTTGAGAGGGAGAGGCCTAGGTGTTTCTCGGGTCCTCTTATTGATCACCCTACAAATCGTTTCCTTCTTCAGTCAGTGGTGATGGGATTAAGTGGATTTTGGCCAACTGTTGTCGCAATGGTGAAGTGGAAATGCGTATTCCAGAAGAGGACGAGCGTCCGTGGATGGGTCCCGGATGGGTGGATTTGTGTCTATGATTTCTGGTTCGCCGAGTATCACTTGTGGTTTCCTCTTTCGAGGCTGTTGCTTGCGTATTTGTGACGCGCACCTTATTGCTCTTTCTCAGTTGGCTCCTGCGTCGATTCGAAACATGGTTGCCTGCTCTTTTTCAGCTGGCAGAGATTGGTGTGCACATGAGCTTTATCTTTTTGAAGATATTGTGCGTATTACACGGTGTGAAACAAACGGAGCTTTTTATGTATCCATGAGGGCTAGGTGTGGTGTTGTTGAGGAGAAGAAGAGAAAAACTTATGATTGAATTAGGAGATTTTTCTATGTTCAGGTTAATTCGTCCTCGTTCCTGATATTTCTGATATGACTGATCCTTTTAGGAGTAGTTGGAATCCTTATAATGGTAGTTTGATTTTTCTTTGTGGTTGCTTTTGAGATTGTTTCTTTTTATTGTTATTTGTATATGTAGGTCGTCGTTCGGTTGGTCCTCCTATTTCGATTGGTGATAAGGAGTGTGTGGAGCATTTTAAGGCGACCAAGGCTCGAGATTGGTCTTTGGTGAGTAGGTCGGTGATTTGGCGTTGTCTCCCGTTTGTTGACTTAGGTAGACTCTTCTCACTCTCTTTTTTTTAAAAGGAATCATGCATTTATTGTTTGTGTGATTGCATTTGTTGTGATGTTGATGTTTCTGATGTTTAAATTTTGTTTAGCTTCTTGGAGGGTTTGTGGGAAGATGGATTTTGGTGAGTTTCCGAGCTTAGTTGATTGTTTTTTCCGGAGGTAGTTCTAGTGTACCTGCTGTTGAGGTTGGGGCAAGGTTATGTGAGTGTAGAACCTGTGGCGCCTGCTCCCAAGATTGTTGTTGGTCTTAACAGTGCTTGCTGCTCCTGTGCCGTCTTCTGCTCGTTCGTCGCGCTGGAAATGAGGTTGTTGTTGCTAGTGATTCCCGAGTTACTTCGTCGAGTAAGGGTGGTGATCCTAAGAAAAGACCCGCCGGTGGTTGTTTGTCAAGCGAAGCGCCAGCACCAAAGGTTTTGTAGGACTGTTTCTTCAGTGGTTGAGATGCCTTCCGAGGTTGAGACGCCTTTGGTGGTTGAGACGTCTTCCGTTGCGGAGAAGGTTGTCTTTGAGCCTTTTGAGTATGCCTTTGGTGGTAGGCAACATATTGTGGTGATCTTTTCAAGCTGTTTCGGTCGCCTGGTGCTGTTGGGAGTTATCCTTTTGATGATTGTAGACGGTTGAGTGGTACCAGGAGTATGCTCGTCATAAGGCTATTGTAAAATCCTTGTTTTCCTTTTTTGCTGTTTTTTTGTTTCGGTATGATGTTTGATTGTGCATGTTTTTACGCAGGCTTGCAAAGTTTGCGAACGGTTGGTGTATAACCAAGATGAGGAGCTTGTGGGTTGTCAAGGCAGAGATTGAGAGGGAAAATGCAAGCTTGCTGAGGTTAGGGACGCGGTTGATCGTTCTGGGGAGGTTGCCGCTTGGCGTGAAGAAATACGAGGCTGAAAGAGATGCGCTTTTGGCTGCGCAAGAGGAGGTGAAACAGCTTAAAGAGAAGATGGCTTTGAATGAGAAACGTTGTTAAGGAACGTCAGGAGATGGACGCTGATCGTATTGCAAAACGCGAAGCATTGATGAGCAAGAGTACTATGCATAGTAGGTAAAATAAATAAATTACGGTGATGCGAGGCATGATGATGTACTTGCTACTTGTAATTCGATCTTGCATGACAAGTTTTTGCCAGTAGGTTTAAGTGAGACAAAGCTCACTCGGATATGTACGTAGCGTTTTGCGCTAAGAGATCTCATACAGTGGGGTGAATTCAGATCAAAAAGGTGCTTTTATAGAGAAATAGCGCCATCCCATCATTCAATGATCGGTAGTGGTGAAGTGGGTAGGTGACTGAGAGTAATTTAACAAGTTGTTATCTTCCCAAAACCGATAAAAAGTGTATATGACACATCCTTGTAATATTGGATGAGAGTTGGCTAATATGTAAGTGGTGTCAGAGAGGATGTAGTGGATAATGTAGAGTGCTTTTCAGGTTCTCTCACTGCTGTTTCAGCATATTGTTATGAGAATAAGTGAACTTTGATAGAGCATTGTTTTATCGACGGCTCTTTTTTGATTACTTCGCCTTCCCGGACCCTGTATGCCCAATAGTACCCGTCCGTCCCGCTGCTGTCAAATTCCCAAAAAGTACGAGTCGCAGACATAGTGTGGTCATCGACAAACGCCCCCTTGCCGCTTACTCGCAGAAATGTTGATGCGAGGAATTGCAGTCGACCGCCAGTACTAGTGCTCCAGTGAGATTGCAAGTCTGCACGCAATCGTTCGTAGCTATGCCGCGATCGGTGAGATGCTGCGAGAGCTCAAGGTGATCCATAAGATGTACAAGATTGTTAGGCTTCGCTGTGTAGCGACACGTGCCTCTGCGTTTCACACTGAGATGTTCTAAGGTTTTGGGGTTCTCATTTGGCTCAGTGTTTTTTATAACCATCCGAGGACCATGTGTGTCCCCAAACATGTGAAAATGATCAGATGTGTGGTATTTTTGCTAGTTATGGTATGAAACGAGTTTTGTATAGGTACTGGTTGTGACTTATTGGCCAATTCCACGACGCTGGCTAACACTATAAGATTTGAAGCCATCTTCTGGTTAGATTCCCACTGTGTGAAGAAGCATAATGAATCATCAGGTGTTGATATGAGCGTCACGATAGTACAGTCTTTGTGAGTCGAGAGTGTAAACTGATATGAGAACCGTCCTATATATTATAGAGGAATGAAAGTCATTCTGTAGGTTGTGTATCATATAGAATGTCGACCCACTCTGTCTTGTGAAACCGAAAACTTGTTATTGTGTTCCTATTAGTAGGTGTATGTAGTAATTGTTTTTGTCGAAAGATATGGTGGAAGATGTTGAATCAGTACCATTGTGCGAGCGAAATCGAGGTGGGCTTGGATATACAGATGATACTCCTCATCTCGAGAAAAAATCCGCTTGGCCTCTTTTTGACTGGTGAGCCACCAGAGCAACAAGCCGCATCGCTCTGACTTGTACGATCAACAGCACTATAATTGCTAATTTATTCTCAGCGTGCGAATAGATGTTGTTAGTGGGTGATGCTCATGAAGGATGATCTATGCTGCAATACTCGCAGGAACATGAGCAACCTCGACTCCATACAGCCTATATTATCGGTTTGCCAAATTTTTCTGCTGAAAGCCGAAGGTCAAGCCACCGCGGGGATGGTACTTCAGAACCCGAGACTAGAGCAAGTGATGGGAACGGAGTCTCGCTCAAGGATCGGCATGGTCTTGAATGCTCAATAGGCTCAAAACCCACCGCTAGGGTTCTCGTATATATGCGCCAAAATGATCTGTAGTCAGAGTATAATTATATCGCGCGCCAGGTCGCTCTCTATCGGGTTCATTGACAGCTTAATTCTGCAGAACTCTTACCCGTATTTTGTGTTACAAAAAATCTTGACAAGAGTTTCGTGAGCAGCAGCACCAGGAAGAAGACACAGTCCTCAAGCATCTTAAAAGGAAGCTTAAGGAGAAAGAGGGCACATGATGTGCAGTTTCATAAGATCCTCCGAGTCTCTTTTCAGCGAGAACATAACCTTGCTATAAGTCCTGAATGCGGAAGTACTTGTCTAGGCATTTGGGAAGTCTCTTTCTTAAGACTCACTAGATATTCTCGTTGTGACTCCTCCTACTTCAGAAAATTTATCTTATAAAGGTGAGGTAGACGTGCACCCGTGGATGGACATTACCACGAGCAGCATGACCTTCAGGTCGATAACTGTCCCTTGAGCTTTATAAAAGTAAGGATTTAGTGAAAGGAGACCCCGAGTCCCAATTTGTTGTGGAAAAATGAGGTAGTATGTATGATTAGTTTAATTTTTCCGCCGGGACCTGTGAAAGTTTATAGGTTCCTGGAAAATATAAATTGAATGCCAACGTCATAAGGAGATACTAACTACTCATGCTCTACTCTAAGTGACATACCGGTTTCTTGATTAAGAATTTTATATATATGCCAAGAACTTCAATGGCATTGAGATATATAATACTAGGTCATTGTCTCAATGCGTGTAAAAATAGGCTGAGGTGGGTGAAGAGCTTCCTAGTTTGAGTGTCGAGTATTTGGCACTACGTAACCCCTTACACGGTAGTGTCGCGCGTGATCACACAGTAATAATCTCTGGATGCGGACGTAGACAGTCGACCTATTACAGAAATGAAACTCTCAAAATGTCGTATTAATCAAAATACTTTGCGGAGTCGACCTGTGGCGCGTATATATTTTCTGTAGGACTCATCATGGGTCATTGGAACGTTCCAAGTGCTGAATAACAAAAGCAGAATTCATGCACGCTCAGACTACCTCTGTGGTTATGTAGCAGTTTGCTTCTCTCTTATGGCCTTCATGTAGGAGTCTTATGTATAATGACATAGGATGACAAACGAGTCGTGGTTGAGATATGTCTCTCTATATTGCTCT
>CAJHQP010010297.1:0-19148 GCA_905132765.1 Moricandia arvensis
ACATACGAAGTTATCATTTACTAACAAAAAATTATGTATGTTCATAAATTTTTATAGTATTAGTATTATAGTATCCGTTGGTCTGTCTCGCCGTCGTCGATTATGTTGAAATCTCCAACGGAGATGATGTTTGATGCTTCTCGTTACTCGTCGATGTTCTCATCCAGTTCCGTCCATTCCATCACCGTGAAGATTTGGATTATTTTATTTTGTTGTTCCCGTGAATTCAATTCCTTGGATTATATTCGAAAATTTTGTTTCAATGATGAGATGTGACTCTGTTATTAATCTCTTGGTCACCTTTGAAAGCCTTGATTTATATTTATAGCTTTGTTGATTCAATTTTGGTGATGTGGGTTTAGCAATCACTGCTCTGTAATGTCTGCTATGGAATTATATTTATTTTTAGTATTCTTGCATCAAGTAGCTGGAACTAATATATATTCTTGATTTGATCTTAATATTCCTTTGTTCTTGTCCAGATTCCAAACCTCTTTGTAATAGAAGGAGTCGCGACAGAGAGAGATGTATGTATCTTTCTATGTCTCTAATTCAGTATCTCCTTGATACAATAAGTTTATTGAGTTTATCGGTTTTGTAGGAACACCATGGAGAGAGGAAGAACATAGTAGCTACATTGGTTAGTATTTTATCTCTTTTTCCCTTACTCTAAATTGGTTCAAGTTAAATAAGTCATTTGTTATTGTTATCAATCTTTTTTATTCTTCTTATTAAGGTTATGATCTAATTAATCCTTACAGGGAGTAAATATACCGATGGATCAGCAAGGAACGGATCAAAAAACATCAAAGCAGCTCAAACACCATCAAAGGATCGGTCTTTCATTTCACTTTGCAAGAGGTAAGTAGACAATCCCTTTAATATGTGTTAGACATTGATTAGGATGATATTAAATGGACTGTGTAGTTGTTAGTTGTGTCCGAAGCTTTAGAATAAATTTCTAACATAACACATAACACCAACTAACCTCGCTTTAACTTCGCTTTTAAAATCGAGTAACTCTCTCTTTCTTGTTTGACAATTCCTTTCATATCTCCTTTGATAATTCCTTTTATATATCTTTCTCCTTTGATAATCCTTTCATATCTACTTCTCCTTCGCTATGGATCCATTTAGTCAAGGTTGTAGCTTTCAAAACCTCTTAAACAGTCAACAACCAAACACCTCATTCTCCTTTGCAACCCGTAAACCTAGTATAGATCTCACCTCCTCGGATGGCTCTGTATTCGGGACTCAATGGCCTTAAGATGCAACTGAAGATGAACACACCGTGTCTGACCGTAAGGAAAGAAGTAAATGGTCACCAACTGAAGATATTGTGCTCATCAGTTTGTGGCTCAACACCTCCAAAAATCATGTCATGGGGAATGAACAGAAAGCAATCGCGTTTTGGAAACGGATTGCAGCCTCTGTTGCTTCAATTTCGAAGCTTATTGGTTGCCAAAAGAGAGAGGCCAGCCACTGTAAACAAAGGTGGGGGAAGCTTAACGAGGGTGTATGCAAGTTTTTGGGGTGTTATGATGCTGCCAAGAAACAGAAATCCAATGGGCAGAGTGAAGATGATGTTTTAAAAATGGCTCATGAGATATTCTTCAATGACTTCAAGGTGAAGTTTACTCTTGAGCATGCCTGGTTAGAGCTTCGCTACAACCAGAAATGGTGTGGTGATTCTTGTACTAAAGACAAAGTAATCTCAAAAGAAGGAAGTTGGAAGACCAAACCGCTCAATCATCGACCTCTGTGCCAGGTTCCCTTGGGGAGGATGAATCAGCAACTAGGCCTATTTTTGTCAAAGCAGCAAAAGCGAAAGGTAGAAGCAAGGTAACAAGTTCGGAAGAGGTAGGAGAGATTCAGATCATGTGGAAGATAAGACAAAAGGACTTTGTGCTTAAGGAGAAGCTTAACAAACAAAAATTGCTTGACAACCTCATTGCCAAGACAGAGCACTTAGTGAACTTGAAATCTCATTGAAAAATAAATTAATTACTGACATTTTGTCAAGTTAGTTTGGTTTCTATTTCATGGTTAATTTCGAGTCTGGATCAAGTTAAATTGTATAATAAATCTCTTAATGCTTATTGCTTAATGTTTCATTAGCTTTTGCTTTGTCTCGTGTTGTTGTATTGTGTATCTCGGGTTGTATTTGATGTGTCGTGTTTTTATCGGTTTTAGTTTATGTTATTATAGAGTATTTCGAGTCTTTTTTGTTGTCTTTAGTTCTTTTTCAGGTCGCAATGCGTTAATTTGGAGTTTCGGGCACAAGAAGGGAAGAACAAGCCGAAGTATGCAGAACTGTACCAGGGATCGGGGGATCCATACAACATGGATCGAGGGATCTGTGTCAGATCGACCGATCCATGAATATAGGATCGACCGATCCTACCAGGGATCGACCGATCCATGCCGACTGGATCGACCGATCCTCGGCGTCTCCGGCTCCACCAACCACTAACGAGTTTTGCACTCATTTTACCCACTTCCAACTAATAATTTCGACCAAGCTTTTTCATTTCTTGTTCTTTGAAGTCCAGAGAAGGCAGAGAAAACACCAGGGGCGATCTTGAGAGAGATTTGAGAGATTTTGTTTCTCTTTAAAACTTTTGATTTCTCTTGTTGTTCTTTAGAACTTCTTGTAAGAAGATCTTGAGGGATAGAGTTTCTCTGTGAGAAATCTCTTGAACTCTAGATCAGTGTATATATTCATGTTTTCTACCTTAATTTCGTTGATGTTTGAGTAGCTTGCGCAATTGGGTGTTAGGATTCAAAGGGATTTCATGGCTTGTTGATTTAGGATTGTTAGATTCTAGGGATTTATCTTATGGTTCTTCATCTACTGGATTTCTTACTGCTTGAACTGAATTGATCACTTAGTTCATGATATAAGGTTGTTTAATGCACCGAAAGTGATAGTTTAAACTCCGGAAAAGACTTTAGATGAGCAAAGTGTCCTTAACCCTCGGAAGTTGATGTTATTGCGCTTTGTGAACATATCGAATCTGTTGTTAATGCTTGTTTAGAAATCGAAACTCAGCGGAAGTTAGTGTGGAAGTTTCTATAACATAGAGAGTTAGCGCTGCGGAAGTAGGTTAATTCTAATATAGTGTTTGAGTTCAAGACGGTTCTTAATAAAATCCCTGCTAGCAATAAATGATTAGCGCTGGCGGAAGTAGGTTGATTATGTCCGTGTCTGATAGCCATGAGTCCCCGCGATTCCTCTTGCCCAATGCTCTCTCACATTAACACTTTCTGCATTATTTTCTCATTGCATTGCATTATTTCGTTTCAGCCTAGTTTTAGTAATCAAAAATCCATCTGTTTAGTCTTAGCTTAATTCTCATCTCGCATCCTCGTCGTGTAACCGTTGGTCTCTGTGGATTCGATCCTGAAGTGCTACAACGACATACCATTCGATTGTGGTATTGCTGGTACTTCAGGTTAATTGGCCTGTGTAAAAGCAGTGAAATCAGTATTCGCATTTATAAATATTACATTGTTGCTTCTTTGTGTATCTTGTATTGGCTAAAATGCTTGTGGCTTCTTTATTACATTGTTGCTTCTTTGTGTAGCTCTTCCCTTGCCTAAAATGCTCAACTTTTATCTTTGAAATGCAGATAATGGAGGTGGGATGGATCCTGAGAAGATGAGACAATGCAAATGCAAATGGAAATGGAAATGGTTTTAAGACTAGTACAATGAGACGTGGAGCTGATGTCATTGTCTTCTCACGCTGCACTGGGAAAGACGCAAAGAGGTTAGTTTTTTATTACCAATTTTACTACTGAAGATTATGAACAATAGCTTTAATTATAGTTTATTTTACTTGATGTTGGTTTTAGCTCTACGCAGAGCATAGGGCTCATATCATTCTTCGCTTGTGACCACAACAGACGACAGTAGCAACATGTGAACACAACAAACTACAGTAGCAACATGTGACCACAACAAACGACAGTAGCAACATGTGAACACAACAGATGACAGTAGTAACGTGTGACCACAAAAGCAAGTTGGATTCCCTTTTTATTTCTTTATAAGCTTTGCCATTTCACGAGTGCATAATTTATATTTCTCATCCTCGTGTAAGCAATTAAATGTTTCTCTTTCTGAGTGTAAGAGTCAAGCTTTACAACTTGTATTTCTTTTTTTTTCTTTGTAAAGCTTTGCCATTTCACCTAAAGATTGTGTATGAACAAGTTTTGCAAGTTGTGTGTTATTTTTGTTTCTCTTACCATTTCACTAAAATAAGAACTCTTTTTTTCACTTTTCATTTCTCTTCTAAATGGCTTCTTCTTCTTCTAATAATATTGAAGACATGATGGATGAAAAATTCGACCAAGTTTTCGATCAACATTTTGAAAATCTTTTCATTCAACATGATGATCATCAAAATGCGGCCTAGTCCAAAAAAACGAGCTTACATTGAAAGACAACGTGAACAAGAAAACATCCAGTTATGGAACAGTTATTTCACTGAAGATGCAACATATCCTTCTCACATGTTTTGACGCCGTTTTAGAATGAACAACCCCTTGTTCATGCGTATTGTTGATCGACTCTCCAGTGAAGTCCCATACTTTCAACAAAGCAGAGATGGTACTGGAAGGTTCGGTCTCTTTCCGTTACAAAAGGCAACCGATTCAATTCGTTTGATGGCATATGGTTGCCCAGCTGATGCGGTCGACGAATACCTCCGACTTGGTGAGAGCACCACACTTTTATGCTTGGAACATTTTGTTGAAGGAATCATAAATTTATTTGGAGATGAGTATCTAATAAGACCGACACCAGTAGATCTTCAACGACTACTCGATACTGGAGAGATACGCGGATTTTGTGGGATGATAAGAAGCATTGATTGTATGCATTGGGAGTGGAAGATTTGTCCGACCGCATGGAAAGGTCAATATACACGTGGATCAAAAAAGCCAACAATTGTTTTAGAGACTGTAGCTTCACACGATCTCTGGATATGGCATGCGTTTTTAGAACCTCCAGGTACCTTAAATGATATCAATATTATTGATCGATCACCAGTTTTTGATGATATATTACAAGATCGAGCTCCAAAAGTGAATTACATTGTCAACGTACATGAGTACCATTTGGCTTACTATCTTACAAATGGTATTTATCCAAAATGGGCTACTTTTGTCCAATTTATTCCACTTCCACAAGGTCCGAAAGCATCCTTATTCGCTACACATCAAGAAGCTGTACGTAAAGATGTCGAGCGTGCTTTTGGGGTCTTGCAAGCTCGATTTGCCATAGTAAAAGTCCAGCTTTTTGTGGGATAAAATAAAAATTGGAAGGATAATGAGAGCATGTATCATTTTACATAATATGATCGTAGAAGACGAATGAGATGGGTACCAGTTTTCGCACAACCGGAATCAAACCGAAGTTCACAAGTGAATTTCACGTATTCTACAGAAATGACTTCAAATCTCGGGAATATGATGAGCATTCGGAATCGAGTTCGTGATAAAACAATACATCAACAATTGAAAACTGATTTGGTTTAGAATATATGGCAAAAATTTGGAACAAATCAAGATTTCAACTAATCGGCTTTTTCTCGTTTACGATTTGTATTTGTATTTTTAATATGATTTTATGTCATTTGTATTAAAAAATTTATGTATGTTTTTATTTAAATCATTCAACTTAAAAAAAAATAAAAATTTAAAAACTCCTATGAGGTTCTTCCATTGGAGAAGAAAAAAATAATAATTACACTAACATAGATTCTTAACTTTTTAATCATCTAATTAACTACTAATTTAATCACCTAATTAACTACTAATTTAATCACCAGAGACCATTAGGGATTCTTACCAATGGACATGCTATTACAGGTTTTAGATTTATTTGGAACAAAAAAGTCAAAATGGATGTAGAAAAGGAAATTAAAAATACAAAAATATGTATATGGGTGAAAAGTTTAACAAAAGATGGAGGACTTTCCACCAATGAATGAAACAACAAATACAATTTTGGAGTTAAAAGATCTTATTCTTATTACTTGTAAAGTGACTGACTTTAATGAATATTCACCTTCAAAGATTATAACATTGTCATCGACATTACAAGTTTATAATATATTCAGTGATGATACATGTAAACAAGCAACTAAAGATTCTTTCAGTTTATGGAATATTATAAAAACTAACTTCCTTAAAAAGTTTTAACTTTATAGAAGATACAAATAACGAAGAAGAAAAGCAGAATATGTTGCCGTACAGAATTCTTAAAGTTACCTTGTAATTACGTTTTCAACCATACATGTTTTTTACATGGTTTCAAATAAATCATAAATGTCTTACTTACACTTTTAATTTAATAGATGATTAATTTTAAATGTGTTTTTCTTATTTTAATTAATTTGAATATATTGAATTGTAGATTTCAGAATACTTAACTAAGGTAATGATAAGAAATATATCTTAATTGGTATTGACATATTTATATTTTAATTATAATGTAAACCTATCAAAAAAATGTATAGTCTAAGTATTATATATATGGTATAATAGCCGCATCTAATCTATATTTGTGACACATAAAATTCCTCAAAAACAAATGTAATGAGTTTTTTTTATAAAAATATAAAGTGTTATATATTATATTTATAAAATGATTTTCTGTATGATATTGCATGGATTCAATATCTAGTAGTCATAATGATTAAAGTGAAAAACAAATATTAGTTTTTATGTTAGGTATCCACAAAGTTGAGTTGAACTGTTTACTCCCTTAAAATTTAAAAGAAAAAAAAATCTGTTGGAATGCAAATGGGAAAATTAAGAATCGATGGAAATGCTTTAACCCATAATTTTCTTAAAATTGGAGGTGATATTTAAATTTTGAAGCCAACAGGGGTGGCATATGTCGGTCCTTACGGTGGTGATGCAAAGAGGTTAGTCATATTGTAGATCGTCGATCTCATCAATAGCTTCCTCGTTGCAGTGTTGGAGATGTCTCTCTTAGTTATCCCATGCTTCCCGGTGCTTGTTCCGGATTCCATCGTCCCAGCTTTGTCGACAAGCTTATGGTTTGCTTTGTTTTTGGTGGTTTGTTGTCACCAGTTCATCACTTTGACGCCAAAAAATAATCCGCCCTCTGGTTCCCATGCTTGGAAATGATTGTGGTGCATTATGATGGTCAGAAGTTCACTCGTGGTTATCAGTGGCTCCTTTCAGAGAGGTGGCACTTCCCAGTACCATGAGCTGTCTTTTATGGTGTATGGTAGTGCAAGTTTCTCTTTCTCTTTTGCAGGTCTTACAAGCTCTCTTTGTTCGATCCCAGCGGCCTTCTCGAGCCCTGTATCTTGCAGGTCTGTTGCTAACTGAGGTGGCATGTCCCTTCTGTCCATGCAGTTTTCTTGATGTTGGAGGCGTTGTATAATTGGGCTATCTGCACTCTCTTAGGTTTGTGTCTCCTATCCTTTCTCTCTTAATGATTATGATTACAAGCTTAGAAAAGCTTATTGATAACTAACTACTCCAGCGACGACATGGGTAGAACCCGGCATCCGAAAAAACGAAGGTAATATTTCCTTTCTATGGCTCTCGATAAGGGTAGAGAACAGTGATTGACACACAAGGATACTAACGGAACGCACTGGGATGTAAAATAATATAATTATGTGCTTTATGTGAGTTGGTTTGAATCATATCCTATTCCCGTTTTTGGATTAATAGATATATTTCAATTAAAAATATTTTATTACATTTTGATCCAAATGGGAGATTTGAGAGTTTACCTACCTTGAATTTGGGCCACGCGAAATTTTTGTCCAACTTTTATGTTAAGGCAAAGAAAATGATTTCTAGTTATTTTGTTTTATGATATAAAAATAGTTATATAAATGCAAATGATATCCACTCTTGTGGGAAAACAAATATGTCACATCCAAATAAGACAATGTGTTGGTTGATGACCGTACATTGTTTTGTAGAAGGTTGAAGTTTGCAGACGAAATCTACATATAAACATATATTAGGTTTTGATCAACTCTTAGCATTAAAGCAAGTTACAAAAAAAAAAACTCTTAGCATTAAAGCAAGTTACAAAAAAAAAAACTCTTACCATTGATGTTAGAGTGATTAACATAAATAGACACTTTCTAAGTTTTTATCACATCTCGACGCACTTCTCACTACTAAGATAGTTTTTGGATGGTGAAAGACACCTTTACCCTCACCGAGAACAAATCTTCTCATTACCTTCTCCTTATATTATGTCTCTTTACATTCTTCTTTTATTTTAAATTTTAATATACAGTTTTTATTTAATTGTTTTAATGCGAACCACACAATTTAAAAATCACTATATAATTTATCTCTGAATCGTAGCAACAAAACGAAAAGTATGGCAACAAAAAAAATTGATGGAACTCCAACGACGACACAAAGTCTGTATAAAATGAAGAGAGTGTAAAGTTACTGTATTTAATTGAAGGTGAAGATTGAGAGATGATGATTTGGTGACAGAGAAGAATACAAAAGTGAAAAGAATAAAAATACGAAAGATGACAAAGAAAGGATGGAAAAAAGTGTAGTAGAAGATGGTGTTTGTTGTGTTCTGATGGCGGTGTCGTGTTGACCACAAACGCCGACGACATTTTTATTGCAGATTTATCAACATTGAGCGCCTCACATTTTCCCGTCGTGACTATACTAACTCAATTCCACAACATCAAGTTTCTTCTTATTATTAAGGAAAGTAGCTTGACGATTAAGTCTGTTTTAATTTGATAAGTTTTAGAGGAAGTGTATGGGGCTGGTGTATGATCTAGATGGATACAATTTGATAGTGTTTTGAGTGTTTTTCTTAAAATAGTTTACATCTTTGTTCTAACACTAGTGTTAAAATAGTTTACTTAAGTACACGACTTGAAATGGTGTACATCTTGATTTCCCTTATGGCTGAATTTTGAATAATAAAATCTTATATTCAATTATCTCTTTAATTGTGTGAGTTCTTGTGTAGGAAAGATTTTAGAAGCAATATTGAAATTGTACACACATATTTGCATGTTTGGCCGTTATGGATAGTAAATTTAGTGTCCACATGTAAACATATTTCTTGTACATCGTTTAATGAGATACGCATGTACACCTATACACATGTACACCTTCCGTTTAAAGGAAAAAAAACAGATTTAGATAAATTAAATGTCACATGAACTTTGCATTTATCTTGTTGAGTGACCATACATTTAGTTTTACTTGTATTATGCTCATTGTTCTTCATAACCCAGAAACCTTAGCTTTCATGTGTGTACAAATGAAAATTGTGTACAAGTAAATAACAAAAAGCAACATGCATAATGTGCAAAGCTGCAAGTCCTTTGTATCAAAAAGTTATCTGACTTATTTTAATATAACATGCAAGGTTGCATAAAATGTATCCAGCTAGATACATAGACATTCTGAGTCAGTAATAAGCTTGGATAAACAAATAACAATCACCAACATGTGTGTGCAATATATTCATATTATGAGGGCTAAACTTTTTTGTGCCATATTCACTTACTCTTATCCTCCTCTAATCCCGCCACCGCAAACCCTGTATCTCTCGTCAAGAGGAGGAAGAAGTAAATAACAAACCTTCATGAGATTTTCGATGATGAGTATGTTATTTAAAGCAATATAACTACCACACATAGTTTGAATAATTCAGAATGACACTTCCATGGGAAAATAATAACATACACACCAATTCTGAAAGTCAAGAAAAAACGCATAACAAGTGTTTGATTAAATGTGTGGATACTATATAAACATTATCTTTCATTCTCTTTGAAGTGTACATGTGTACCAACCGTTTAATGTACATGTGTACATTATTTTTGTACATGTGTAAATTATTTATGTAGTGTAGATATGTACGCACATATGTCTGCTATTTACACTTAAATAAATTACATAAAATTACAATAGTTTCATTAAAAAAATTAAAATTGTAATTATTTACAAACAATTAAACATATTCGAGCATGTTATAATAGATTTTCTATTAGTTATTAGTTTATAGTGAGTGTTTCAACCACTACAAGAAAACATGCCTATTGCGAGGGAATTTTGCGAGTGCAAATATTCCTCGCAATTTTGTAACGGAATTGCAACCTTTGTGCAACGGAAATATATTCTCTCGCAAAACACTTGCAGTTTTGCGACGAAACGTTTTCGTCGCAAAACTGCGAGTGTTTTGCGAGAGATTTAAAAGGTCCCTCGCAAACCACTCGCAAATTTGCGACGAAAACTTGTCGTCGCAAACTGCAAGTGTTTTGTGAGAGAATATTTTTCCGTTGCAAAAAGGTTGCAATTCCATTACAAAATTGCAAGTGTTTTGCGAGGCAAAAAACAGATAGGTTGGTAAAGCACATTTTATTTGTGTGTAACTAGTTTTGCAAGGGATAAACATTCTCTCGCAAAAAAACAGATAGGTTGGTGAAACACGTTTTTTTTTGTTTAACTAATTTTTGCAAGGGATAAATTCTCTCGCAAAACCCTCGCCAATTATAAATCCCTCGCAATTACATTGCCAAAATCTCTTGCAAAACTATTGCAAATGTTTCGCAAATCCCTTGCAAAGTTTTTTAAAATGTCTATATATAGCTGACCCTTGAATAGAGATCGTAACACAAAAAAGTAGAAAAAATTTGAGAGAAAGATGTCATCTGAACATGAAATATACGCGTTACGGGCATGGATGTACAATCATAAAGATCCGGAGACTGGTGAAGTTACGAAAGAGTATCGGGCTGGACTACGAGGATTCTTACAACAAGCAACTAACCAACCCTTCGCAAGGGAACATGGTAAATTTTTTGTCCCTGTAGAAAATGCAAGAATGAGCCATATTTAGAAATAGATACTGTGAAAAGACATCTATTTAATAGAGGATTTAGACCAAACTACTACATATGGTTTTTGCATGGGGAAGGTGCATCAAGTAGTAGTACGGGTCAGGGATTTGAACTACCAAGTTATAATGCTAGTTATTATGACGCCCATGAGTCAAATATGTTTGGAAACAATGCGGGTGTTGGGTATGAGCAAAATCTGTTTGGAAATAATGTTGGTGATGATGGGTATGAGCAACATGGAAATAGGTATCATGATATGGTTACAGATGCAATTCATGAAGCTGTTATTCCTGATAGTGGTAGGGAAGAACCTAACATAGATGCAAAACGGTTTTATAATATGTTAGACGCTGCCAAAGAACCTATCTACGAAGGATGTAGAGAAGGGCTTTCTAGATTATCACTAGCATCTAGGATGATGACAATTAAAAGTGATCATAATCTAAATGAGAAGTGCATGGATTCGTGGGCTCAATTAATTAATGAGTATTTACCAGAAGGTAATCTTGCAGCCGAAAATTTCTATGAAATTCAGAGGTTAGTTGCCGGTCTCGGTCTACCATCTGAAATGATTGATGTATGCATTGATAACTGCATGATTTTTTGGAAAGACGATGAGAAACTGCAGGAATGTCGATTTTGTGGAAAGCCAAGATATCAAGAAACCACGGGAAGGAACCCTGTACCGTACCAACGTATGTGGTACTTACCAATCACAGATAGATTGAAGCGTTTATATCACTCGGAAAGGACGGCCGGGTCGTGAGATGGCATGCCCAACATTCGGTAAAAGATGGCGAGATTACACATCCCTCAGATGCTAAGGCATGGAAACACTTCCAAACCGTATATTCCGACTTCGCGAGCGAGTGTAGAAATGTTTATCTTGGCCTATGCACAGATGGATTTAGTCCATTTGGTATGTCTGGAAGGCAATACTCTTTATGGCCTGTCATCTTGACGCCATACAATCTTCCTCCGGAGATGTGCATGCAAAGAGAATTTTTGTTCTTGAGTATTCTAGTGCCTGGTCCAAAACATCCAAAGCGAGCGCTAGATGTATTTCTGCAACCTTTGATCCATGAGCTAAAATGTTGTGGCATTGTGGTGTGCGGACATGGGATTACTCGCAGCAGGAGAACTTCAATATGCGTGCAGTGCTTATGTGGACGATAAGTGACTTCCCCGCATATGGAATGTTATCGGGTTGGACAACGCATGGAAGATTATCATGTCCATATTGTATGGATAGGTCAGATGCTTTTCAGCTAAAAAAATGGAAGGAAGTCATGTTGGTTTGATTGTCACCGTAGGTTTCTTCCACCACATCATACCTATCGTAAGAACAAGAAATTGTTTAGGAAAAACAAGGCAGTGCATGTTCCTCCCCCGGTAATGCAATCAGGAGCAACTTTGTTGGATCAGATTGAGTATTACTTTGCTCAAGAGACATGTAAAGTTGGGGGAAATTGGCACCACTCCAGCTAACATGCCAGACGGATATACGAGATCTCATAATTGGCATAAGAAGAGTATATTTTGGGAGCTTCCATATTGGAAGGATCATCTTTTACGGCACAACCTTGATGTCATGCACATAGAGAAGAATTTTTTTGAGAATATCATGAACACTATATTGAATGTGAAGGGAAAAAGTAAAGATAATTTGAAATCGAGATTGGATTTACCGGAGTTATGTGCAAGACCAGAGCTGCATGTGACAAGAGAAGGAAAATTACCAGTTCCAAATTTTAGATTGTCTGGAGTGGCGAAGCAGAGGTTATTCGAATGGGTAAATTCTGATGTAAAGTTTCCAGATGGATATGTGTCAAAATTCTCGAGATGCATAGAGCAAGGCCAAAAATTTTCTGGTATGAAAAGTCACGATTGTCACGTTTTCATGCAACGACTTCTACCATTTGCAATGACAGAGCTATTACCAAAACATGTCCATGAAGCAATAGCTGGTAATAAAAGTGAATTTAAGTTTTAAAATTACATAGAAATTTATTGTATGTGTTAATTGAAATAATATTTTGTTTGATTATTGAATTTGTAGGGATTGGAGCATTTTTTAGAGATTTATGCACCCGAACATTGACAGAGGATGGGATCGAGTTATTAGCCAAGAATATTCCGGTATTGCTTTGCAATTTGGAAAAAGTTTTTCCCCCATCTTTTTTTGATGTAATGGAACATCTCCCGATTCATCTACCTCTTGAAGCGGCTCTTGGGGGCCCTGTGCAATTCCGATGGATGTATGTATTTGAGAGATTCATGGGACATTTGAAAAGCAAAGCCAAAAATCTTGCTAAAGTAGAGGGTTCGATAGTTGCAGGAAGTTTGACAGAGGAGACTTCACACTTTACATCTTACTACTTTAGCCCAACCGTTAGAACGAAGAAGACCGCTCCCAGACGATACGATGATGGAGGAGTTGCACCTACATATCCTGTTAAAGACATTCCTGACATATTTTGTCAGATTGGGAGACTTGCTGGCAAAGTGAAAGAAGTTTGGTGGGAAGATCATGCACATGCTCGTGCTGCTCACAACTATATTATGCGAAATATTGACTACTTGCAGGAATTTGAAAGGTACTTATATAATTTTTTTATTGGTTACTTTGGTTTTATATTTACAATATGCCTAAAAATAACGATTTTTATATGCAGCATATTCAACTTGCAAATTCGAGGACACTATCCTAATTTAGAAGAAAAGGATTATGAGAAGTTGAACGAACGAGATTATCCTTCGTGGTTACAATACTATGTACGTACAATATTTTAATTTTTTAAGACTATGATTACTTGATTAATTTGAATATATATATATATTTTTTGAGCAGGTAAAATATGGACAACATCACAAACCAATTCCCCCATGGTTGTATGAATTTGTTGAAGAACCGATTGCTAAGATCAATACAGCTCCAATGTACTTTACTCGTGGATACACTTTTCATACGTACGCACACGGCTCAAAGAGATCAACCGCAAATTTTGGAATCCAAGTCCAAGGTGAAACTGACTTCTACGGTGTATTGCAACAGATCTTAGAAGTCACTTATCCAGGATCGATCAACTTAAAATGCATATTATTTAAGTGTGATTGGTATGATCCAACGAGTGGACTACCCTTGCAGTTCCCTCGCAACTCAAATGATTAGGCACTTGAACAATTTAGGGGTTCGGTTTAATTTTTGAAAAACGTAAACGAAGTCCAAACGAATCTCTAAAACATATTAATTATAGTTTTGCAAGGGATTTGCAAGAGAATCCTTGCAAAACACTCGCAGATTTGCAACAGTTTTGCGAGAATTCCCTTGCAATTATCTCGCAATTCATTTGTAGAAACATTTAAAATTTTATATGTATATCATTCTATAACTTTAAAATTTTAGTATGCTATGTATAGAAAAGAGAAATTCCGAGATTTTAATTAATATATCAAATCATCAAATATATAATTGATATTTAATATCATTTCCAATAATGAAATATAGACAATCCGTAAAGGTCTCCCAAACACTTAACAAAACCCCAAACGAATCCCTAAAACATATTTAAATTAACATTTTGCGAGGGAATTGCAAGGGAATCGTCGCAAGTCACTCGCAAATTGCATGAATTTTGCGAGGATTCCCTTGTAATTCCCCTTGTTTTTTTTTGTTTTTTTTTTGTTTTTGTTTTGTCCGGCTGTTAACAACATAAATCTGTGTTTTATACTAAATATTGTTGTTTTGCTTTTGTTTGTTTTACAAAGTTAGGTAAATTTCTTTTTAAAAGTATTTTATTTTGTAAATACAGAATTTGATAAATTATATTATTATTTAAATGGAATTATATGGCCATTGCACAACCAACACAATTGAATTCTATGGCCCATTGCACAAACCAACTACATGCAAAACATTTAAAAAAAAACAAAGCCCAAAATACTTACCGACAAAACATAAGTATCTAGGTTTAATATATATATATGGACACTTAACACTTCTCCTTTTCTTTTCAGCCGCAAGAAAAAAAAAAACAGACCCTAATTTTTTTTTCTGTGTTATCTTCACCTCCTCTCTCAGCCATCCCTGCTCCCTTCCGCCTTGACATCTTCCCTCCGTTTGTTCTTCACTCCGGCATGCTCTCTGTCTCTGGGTTTCGCCGGGTCTCGTCTCACCATCTCTCTCGCCGGATCTGAATCTCTATCTCTCACCCTCTCTCTCGCCGGACCTCGGTCTCCTCGTTGGCTGTCTCACCGTCTCGTCGTCTCCTTCTCTCTCCTCGACGCCGTTGCTGTCTCACCAGCTCGTCGCCATTGCTGTCTCACCAGCTCGCCGCCGTGTGCTGCAAAGGTATGGTTTTTCATAGTTTTTCATGAATGATGTAGTATAAAAATTAATACAGAGAAAAAAAGAAGAATGAGTGGTTGGTCCCATATGGTGGTGTCGGTTACATGACCTCATACATATGCTATTGCAAGCATATATATTGGTTATGGTAGTAAAAGAAAAGAAAACAAACAAATATATGGAAATAGATAAACTAGATATGACGATAATAATGGAGAAGAATATGGAGGCACCGATGATCTCATTAATCTTCTTTGATATTTGTATATTGTTGTTTACGTATTACTTTATGGATAAACAATAAGATACGTGGTTAAAGTTAAAATGGGTAAATGTTAAAATATCAATTATTTGTGTAACATTAGTAAAGAATCAAAGCTGTCTTTTTGTCATACATATTTTTAAAATTTTATCGTTAACCCCCCCTTAGTTTAATGGTTCTGGTATACCTAGATAAGTGGTTTTGCATTATTAAAATTATCTTATTACTATTGTTTTAATTTTATTATTTTGTAGATGTCTAGAAATGATTATAGTCAGTTCTTATCGAGGAAGAAGACTTCATCGGGTAATTCTTCTAGTTCTCACATGGCTGAGAGTTCAGCTATTCCCGAACAGCCAGATACCACCTTCCCTCAAGCTCCGCCTCCTGCCCCAGCCCCTGCCCCTATTCCCGAGGCTGCTATGCAACAGCCTGATCCAGATGAAGTGACTATTGAAATGCTTTTGGCTAGTCCTGGACATGATCGTCTTCCTCATCTCGATCCAGATCGCCCTCCAAATACACTTTGGTAAGTTTTTAAATTGTAACCAATTGTAATTAATTTCATGTTTTTTTTGTACTTTAATTGTTATTTTGGTTTCAATTTCCTGTATTAGGTTTGATGAGGACGGTAAAGTAGCTGCTTCAGTCCGTCAAATCTTTGAAAGAGATTTCAAAGAACCGCATGCTAATTGGAAGCAAACCCCTCACAATGTCATCGGACGTTAGTTTAATACCTTTGCGGTAATTCAGTTAATTTCTTCTAAATTTTATTTTTTAAAATTTTAATTTTATGTTCATTTATGTCTATTAATTTGTTTTTTTATTTTCTCAGCAAATGTACCATTGGGAATCAGGTTTAACAGAGTTCGTCCGCCAATCTTTTGAAGCCAAATTGAAACTTCAATTGTCTCGCCAAGTAGCACGGTGGAAGGCTAAGTGGCGGAAAGAAGGTGACAAAGCTATGCCTGTGTGGTTTGACCCACTTGTTTGGGCTGGTCTTGTCACTTATTGGCAAGATCCGGGCACTGAAGTTCGGAGTTGTAACAGTCGGGCGGCCCGTTACTCTGACCCTGATGGACATGGACCGTCAAAGCATCGTTCTGGACAGATTTCTTTCAGAGCCCGTGCGAGAATGATTGTAAGTTTTTGCTGTTTTTTTATTTTATTTTACTTCTTTTGTAGTCATTATTTCACTAAATATTTTTAACTGTAGGCTGAGAAAACTGGGTGTTCTATTCCAGACCTGCTTGGGGTTCTCGAGATCACAAAACGAAAGCCAGATGGATCTTTCATCGATGGCAAATCTCAACAGCTCTACAACGAAGTGACATTTAAAATGCAACAGTTATCTCAGGCTGCTGATGATCCTGAGAGCATAGGGTCTGGTGGCCTCTCTCAAGTAGAAAAGAATAAGATCTTTTGTGAGGTATATGTTTTTACAGCTCTCAATCTCAATTCTTTAGAGTCTAATTTGATATTGATCTCTGAAATTTTCCTATGTAGTTTGCTCCCCGCAAAAAGGGACGAATGTATGGAGTGGGTTCTATGAGTAAATCTTTAGGTTCTACTCCTACTTCGTTTTCTTCTGCTAGCAGTTCTGAAGACCAGTCTTTGAAGAAGATCATCAACGAACAATCTATTTACTTCAGAGCCAAGGTGATCAAATCAGGAAACTTAACGCTGTTGTTAATCATCTAGCTTCCAAAGATTCTACTTTGGCAGACATTCTTGCTACCATGGCTTCCCACAACTCTGAAAGCACATGTTCTGGAGATGATGATGAATCTGATGCTATCTAGATTTCTTTGCATCTTAGTTATATTTTTGTAATGATCTAGAACTTATTTAGTTTTATTCTTAAAACTTATGTCTATTTAAAATGGTTTTGTAATGAATCTTGGATTTATATTTATCTATCAAGAATATTTTTGTTTTTAAAAAATATGAATGTAAATATATATATATATATATAAATAATAATACATAATACAGAAAATTAATCTGAAATTATATAAATAATAATATATTGCGAGGAAAAAAATTTCACAAATGACTCGCAAATTTGCGTGAGAAAGAAGTCTACTCGCAAATTTGCAATGAATCCATTCACTCGCAAATTTGCAAGGACCACACTCGCTCGCAAATTTGCAAGGACCACACTCGCTCGCAAATTTGCAATCGAATAAATTCCAACGCTAATCCCTCGCAAATTTGCGACGCAAACATTTTCTCGCAAATTTGCAAGCATTAGAATTTTCGTCGCAGATTTGCGAGAGATTATAAAGTCCTCGCAAATTTGCGAGAAAATATATTCCGTCGCAAATTTGCGAGAGAATATATTCTGTCGCAAATTTGCAAGGGATTAGCGAGTGTTTTTAATTTGCGACTAATGATTTGCGAGGGAATTTGCTTATTCGCAATTCACTCGCAAATAGCGATTTGCAAGGGAATTGCAAGGGTTTTGGCCCTCGCAAATGACTTTGTTTCTTGTAGTGAACTGTGTACATTAAAAACATATATACTTATTTATATATTCATATGTACACATATTATATACATATATATATATATATATATATATGTATATATATATATATATATTCATAGAACAAGATTAGCTAATTATCTTTACTGTAATCTTAATCTATACATTACATAATTTGTGTTCATCTTAGATTATAAAACAAAAATGAAACAAATAGTATTTTTTAATATTTTACGTTTCAATACATGTACACACATATTTTCACAAATGAATTATCATATTACAAAACTGAAGGAGAACCTGATGTATCAAGCATAAAGACAATGATTCAACTGTGTAAATACACATTCAGTTCAAGCTCACAAAAGAAGCATCAGAAACGATGGGAAAAGAGAATGAAAGGATTAAGCCTAAAACAAGAATTGTTGATGGACTCACTCGGTCACTCGTGAGCGGTATAAACCGAGTCTTAGCTTGGTGGCTTAAAATTCAGACTGTCAACCTGTTATTACACGTATACTACACTTCTCCTCCCTTAATTTCCGATTGATTGCTTTGTGAATCTTCCATTTCTCAGTATGGAGTTTGTCTCTTCCGTAACTTCACATATTTTGCAAGCTCCAGCCTTTCTTTTATGCTTGGAGTTTGTCTCCAATCGATGATTCTAGGATTCTCGAGGACATATCCGAAGGTGGAGAGAGAGAAAACACCTTGTTGTGACAAAACAAGTAAAGAGAGGAGAGTGAATATGTCGGTTGTGCGGTGGATTAACGTCGTGAATATATTGATCGCCATGGACGAAATTCAGATTATACAGTATTTACATAGAGAGAATGATATACGAAGCAGAAAGCAAGAAGATTGAGGAACAAAGTAGACATGTGGAAAAATTTCGGTGGAGGAAAGAGAATGGGATCCACTATATATCTGTAAGGCAATTATATTCTTTAAATTTTGAGGTTAGTTAGGATGAAACTATATTAAATTAATAGAAGAAGTGATAAGGATAGTTTGGGAATTTTGTATGCTCGTTTGCATGATTTCTTGTGCAAAAGTGCTCTAGTAACACTAAGTGTCCTAGAATGATATAAAGAAGACAAAATGTGACCTGGAGTGTAAATGTTTCTTGATGTTATTAGTACTTGGTGAATAGACC
>CAJHQP010010298.1:0-19145 GCA_905132765.1 Moricandia arvensis
ATACTATAGGTTACTGCTTCTAAGACCGGGACTTGCTAAGTCCTTACGTGATATCTCCTCTCTACTTAATTCTCTAAGTCTTTTCATACGTATTATAAGCGGACATACGCATACCTCATTGAAAGGGTTCTTTATTAATGCTAGCAGATCCACACCCTCAAATGAAAAGAAAGTCGGAATTCGGCGCAGATCCCTCTGTTGTGACGATGAGTGGCACTTCGAACCCCAGGCGGTCGGGACTCCGCCACCGAGGTATTAAAAGAAGGGGGGCGAATACTTGACCACAGGTGTGGGTGTGACCGTGATTAGTTCGGGGAAAAGGTGATGGTGACCTATTGAACCTCGGAAGTTTGCATCTCACAGCGAGTGACGACTAAATAGAAGTGTGTGGCCAGATGGACCAATATGAGAAAAAAAGGACCGAGGAATAATCTATGTGTGGAGCTCTGCTCTCTAAGGGGGAAGGGAAGTGTTTTAAAGTCTAAAAACAACTTTGTTTTTATATTATTATAAAAGGTGCTTTCCACAGATTCTCTACTCAACGTAGGAACGCGAAAAGAGGTAAGAAGAAAAGTTCTGACAAGGCCCTGGGCCGGCCCAACAGCTCAAGTGGAGGAGCACAGAAGTAAGACGAGCTTGAAACTACTAGTTAGTCTGAAGAAGGATTTCTCTCTCTTTTCTTCACTCCTCCGTTCCTCCGTTCGTTGTACTGGTTTCGATGTCATTTCGTGTTTGTTGAAGAGTGAGATCCTTCAGACCTGAGCTCCGTTCCTTCTTCTTGCTCCTCACACTTGAGCATTGCCGCCTACGTTCAGAAACTTCTTCTTCGAACGTTCCTGTTGAGAGATGGAAAGCACCTTTACTCCCTTAGGAGAGCCCATATCTTCTCTCTCGCCCCCTCTGGCGGATCCCACCGCCTGCGTTCGATGCTCATCATCAGAGGATCTGCCGCCGAATTCGACTTCTTTTTTGCACTCTTCTTCTTCTTCTTCTTCTTCTTTACTTTCTTCTTCTTCTTCTCTCTTCTTCTTCTTCTATCTCTTCTCTTCTATTCTTCTTCTTCTTCTTCTCTTCTTCTTCTCTTCTTTCTTTACTTCTTCTTCGTTCTTCTTTCTTTTCTTCTTCCTTTCTCTTCTCTTTCTTCTTCTTCTTCTTTCTTCTTCGTTCTTCTCTTCTCTTCTTCTTCTTCTTCTTCTTCTTTTCTTCTTCTTCTTCTTCTTCCTTCTTAGGGCGTCCTCCATGACTTGCGGTCTCCCCAGCCCTCACCAGAGGCATTGCTTAATCGCCCTAATAACCTCCTCTCGCGGGCTTTTCTCGCTTGTCGTCTTCAAATATTGGCAGCCTTCTCTCTCTACCCACGACAAGAGGGTCCGCAGTTAGACTAACATTCGTGGGCTCGGATCCATCCAGCCCCATTCATCAATTATTGACATCGCCCAGTTCGAGTGCGAACCAGATTGATCTTTTCCACGACAAGAACCAAGTCTTCAGGCAACTCCTTCCATCTTCCTCGACCTCGTCAAAAAATTTGTTGCTCCCCTTCGTGAAAAGCGACAAAAACGCTTTCTACCAGAAGATAACCGAGCAGCAGTCAGAAGTCAGTCGCCTTGCATCAGAACAAAATTCAGTATGAGAAAAGTGCAAAACCAAGAGAGAAAGAGACCAGGAAGTAGAGACTTACGTTTTGCGATGCGGGTTTAGGACTTGACGAATCCATCTTCTCACTAAATATCTGGCCAACGTTGGTGACTTAGCGCGAAAGCATCGAGCATGGTCCGAAAAAAACCCTCAGGTAAGTCTAGTGTGTTCGGATGATTCCACTGCACGACAAACAAAATTGGTTAAATCACGATTGATAATCATTTATCGTAAACAATTATCTACCAATGCGCCAATTCCAGAGAAACCTAGAGTCGTTGCTTGGCGGTTCTTCGAAGGCGAATCATCGGACTTTAGAAAAGTACCAACGCTGCCATCAGGGTCTTGATTACGGATGACCAGTTGGATGTTGTAATTCGGTCTCATTTTCACCGAGAAAAGACCATCTTGGATCGTTTATAAGTAAAGCTCCTCGAAGGGTTCGGACGCTCAAAGATTTTCGATCTCGGGCCTGCCATCAACCAGTACGCCACCATAATGCGGAACGAAAGCCCGTTGAGGAACTTATTGATGGCCACATCCGACGAAATACATAGGACGTAATAGACGCGGGATGGGAACCACAATTTCGTGTCGTGCTGAGAATGATTCGTAAAACGCATGATAGCACTACTGGTGGCACCAGGGTCTCTGGGTGTGAGTGGTTACGAGAAACGTGACACCCACACATTGCACTCCCGCAATAGTTCTTCACACTACCCGGATGATCTCGTTTCCCACACGTTCTTCGCAAGATTGCCTTCACCTCTGCAGCGAAGACGATGAGGGGTGATAGCCGGAAGTCGAGGAAAACGCCACAGGGCAGTAGACACTGGAACAAAATCAGGGACGCGTCCTCGATCGTCTGAATCGTTGACCTACGGAAACATCAGTCGCGCGTTCCATTCGTCTTCACCCCTAAAGAAGTCGCTTCGCATCAGCGATAACTTTTTTTTTTTTTTTTTTCTCTTGCGCTTAAATCATGTTCGAGGTGTTTCATCATAGCATCCCGATGCACGAGATGAAATTTCGGGTCGAGTGTCTCTTCTCCGACTGGCAAATCTTTAAAGGAGGGGAGACACGGCCACCTTCCTTTCTGTTTCCTGGGATATCTTTTTGTCGGCGCCATGACCTATGCAAAATTTTGTTTTTACAACGAAACCTAGAGAGAGAAGGTAAAGAGGAGAGAGTGAGAGAGAAGTACGTTCGGTGAGAGGAAGAATGAGAGGGGGATAGGGATGTCTTCCTATTTATAGGAAAGAGTGAAGCACGTTTCGAAGTATAATATGTCTAGGAAGCCTTAATTGGGCCTAAGAGGCTTTTGGTGCTCAAAAACTCGCGTCTTTTGACTGTCCTGCATTAATTGGGCCTGAGGCCGCCATTAGAACCATCCGTTTCGACGACCTTTAGTTCCTCGTGGCTTCTCCAGCCTTCGGTCTCCTGACAAACCGGAGTCATTATGGGACCGTATCGTTCCATGGAAAAATGGCTTAAAAGAGATATGACGCTTCGCAAAGGAGGTACGCCCTTCAACCTTTCTCGCCAAGCATAGTACGTGGACCATAATCAAACAATTTACTGAATCGGGCCGAACATCGTAAACTAAGGGGGGGACTTTTGTAGGTGTGTTTACCCCCCCCCCCCCCCCCCCCCCCTTAAGGCCCACAAAGTACTCGGCTTGCCCATCGACAAGTTGATCGGTCGCTCGGCTTAACACTGGCGGCAAAAGGATCAGCTTATGGGTACTTTTAGCCGGGAAAGACTACTCCAAGTCGCTTACTAAGTGATCAAGAATTGAGCGGCTTAAAGGCTCTTATCCCTGGCCTAGACATTCGGCCCGGCGATTAAAGGCCCAATAAGGATTGATGTAATTAGGGCATCCCAGTTTAGTTATAAAAGGGAAGGATGGCCAACTAAGAGGAGGCAGTTCTTTAGAGAGCACTAGTCACTTTCTTTTGTAATAACACTTCCACTATAATAAGTTTTCTTGTGATAAACCCACCGACGATTTCAGTCGTATTGTCTAACTCGGTTCAAACAATGATACTATCATCTTTTGCTAACTTTCTAATATTTGGTCTAGTATAAATTTTGATTTTGCTCTTTTAAGTTGTAATCGCAGAGTCTAGCAAAAAAGAAACTCCATAGTTTTTCGTGAAGCTGTTAGTGTTGTGGTTGTTGTTTTGTCGCTTGAAGGTTTCTGATAATACGAGTTCTAGTTGATGTTGAAGTTGAAGTTACTTCTCTGAATTAGTGCCATTGAAGTTTATGTTTCCCTGCTGATTTCCAAACTTCTGACCCTGAAAACCAGTTCACTGAAAAAGTTCACATCTTCTTTTTCTTCTTCTTCTTGTTTCTCTTTAGTTGGCTCAACAACCTCTACTCCTTGTTGGGGTCGAAATTGGTCACGACGGAATCGATGCCTAAAAGTTTCCAAGAAACATTTGTTTTCTAAAAAGGAAAATATAAAATGCACGGAAACTAAAACTAAGACTTCATATAAACTCAAAAAAGAATTATACGACAAGTTATCGAGAAAGACCTTTGAGCAATGAAACAATCAAACCAGCCACGTCCAGCCCACATAACGGCGCGTTGGGTCAGCTCGTCAGCTAGCCAGAGGCGAGTAGGACCAGCTCATCTAACTCGCAGATGGCGAGTTGGATTGTCTTGGCGAGTTGGGTCAGTATCACCCATCTCGTCCCGACCAGTCTCTCCTTTGAATCTTGACCACATCGTCTCTTGTTTCGTTTTTGATTGGAGTACCATTGGAACTTACGATAATAACCGCAAAGACTTGTTTTCTCGTATTAGTTCAATGTTTGTATAAAACGGCAACGGTTAACTTAACACCAAAATTTCCTCGATTATACGAGTAATTTGAACTATTTATAAATCGACGCCGTACCAAAGTGTTCTTTCGAAGAAATCGTAAAAATGTTAAGTAAAAAAACAGCCGAAAAGGTCTAAATGCAGCTAAAAGCCCACTTACGATTTTAGATGAAATCGAGCCCAAGGATATTATGAGGGTCTATCTATTATTCACGGAAGAAGATAATTGTGAAGTTTGAACATAAATGTGAAGTTTCAAGGGATAATCATGAGATCGACGACAATGGAATATTTCCGCGAACGATAAACTCAATTCCGCAAGCAAAAAAAGGAAAGCGAAACCGACTAGGAGGAGTGTATAAGGATGCTAAGGCGAGAGGTGAAAAGGAAAAATTCTTTAGACTCTATAACTCTCTGCACTTAGAAACCTTAGGCTTTATTCTCGACAAGTTGGGTTTCTATGACTTGCCACTCAATTACTAGACGAACTGGCCCAGACATTTTTGATATCTTGTTCCAATTCTTTAATTGAACTACGTTCAGCTTGATCTCGAATGAGGTAACGTAAGAAGCCTTTCACAAGGTTCCAGTCTGAAATCTTTAAATTGTTTTTTTTCTTTTCGTCTAGTGCTAAGCGAGTTGCGGCCACATAGTTTTCTCGACATAGGTGGTAGTGCTAGCAAAAACTAAGTCTCGTTTTACTTGCATGTGTTAGATGATTCCCTTTGTAATTCCAGTTTCCAGGACAAGCTTCTTGTATGTTTTTTTCTCTGGAACGCTCATATGCATATTAGAAATAAAGATATATTTTATTTCTAAATTCGTTTTGTTACCTTTCCATATTTTCTGGATTTATTTGGTCACTTGTCGTTGGCTCTCGTAGAGAATCTAGACCTCAAGGGAATTTAGGGTGTCCTGGCTTTCCTCTGTTTACAGAAATCGACAGTTTAAATTTCGGTTCCCACAGGTTAGCGCTAGAAGGACGAGGGATACGGATTGCTCTACTCATGGCCATAAAATGCTTATCGAAACAATGTCTGGAAATATGAAGACAAACTCGCAGCACTGACTGGTCGTATGGCACTGACCAGTACTGCCTTACTCTCCTTGTGGTTCACTCTCTTGATTTGTAAACTTTGGCTGGAGTCTACCTCCATTTGTTGGAAATATTATGCTCATTACTCTTTGGGATCCTATGATCCAGACTTGGGCTTTCCTGTACTATAAACACACAAAGTTAGTTTTACTAATTGTATCTTGGTCTTGGATCATACCTGGTATAGTGCTGGTCGGATTGGGCAGTGTGGATGCCTCGGAATTGATCTCCTTGAGCAACATGTATTGCCTTATGTCTTGAACTTATTCTGCGTCCATCACAAGATTTAATCCTAGTGTTTCCTTTTTAATGGACTCATTCTCCTTAGGACCTGCATTAACACCTTTTGGCATAGACAAATGCATTATACAAGCATTGGGAAACCAACAAATCAGATTGAATTAAACTATCACTGATTTTTGATATTTCAGTTTTCTCTCCTAGTAATGTTTCATTTAAAGTTTTCTTAGATGGAAAAACAGCAGAAAAGTGCCCACGCTTATGGCATCTATAACAAGTTGGGTTCTTTGGTTTCATAAGGTCAGAAGACTTACCTTGTTTTGATGAGTTCTTCTCCTTGGGTTTTAGAGTCTCCTTGAGCATTTGACACATCTATTGTAACCTTTGCAGTTCAAGTAGGGGTGTGGTGATTGGCTGTGTCTGACCCAGAGCCGTGCTCATCACTATACAAAAAAGGCAAGAGCCTCAGGCCCCCACATTTTTCATCAATATTTGCGGGCCCCATATATTCAAAACACAGTAGTAGTTCATACATCATAAGAAGTGTATACACATATTTGTAAGAAGCTGATTGTTCATATATTTATTGTTCTTTACATTTTAGTTTGGTTCTTCTTAATATGTTTTTTTTGCATAGACATATTTACTGTATGTACAATTTCAATTATTTATTTTAAAAAAATTGTGAGAAAAACCATATTTTGAAAATTAGTCTTAGGCCCCTAAAGTGTAGGCACGACACTGGTCTGACCTTGTTAATTGAGCCAACCTTTTAAACCCTTCTTGGTGTGTAATTACACTAGAGGATATCTTCTTGGGTTCATGGTCGTGAGCCTTCTTTGGTTTAGGGACAGTATGAATTGAGGTGTAGACATCACTTTCCTTGGTGTGGTTTGACAATGAGACTTTGATGTGACATCTACCTGGTCTTGATACTTTTCTGCAAACTCCTTATACATCCTAACTTTAAGGTCTCTCCAGTCTACCACATGTTGGTTGTAGATGTTTGGAGCTCTCTTAGCCACCATTCGTAAGCATCCCCGTGAAGGCTTGGACAGCTTGTGATAGCTTATTTTCTTTGGGAATGTTGTTGGACCGCCAGCCACTTCTCCATGTTCATTTCCCATCTCAAATACACCTCATGTTCTTGCTGGAACCTAACACTAGAGTGTTGGATGTATAAGCATAAGTTTGCTTACTTTTTTCTTTTGGCAGGCTGGTGTAAGTTGGGCTCTCTTTGTGCTGGTGGGTTTAGGTTGAGATGGTACTCTATATGGGGACACGTCCATAGCCTACTGCCTTCTCAGATATCTTTGTGAAGTTGTAGTCCTCATACAATTCGTCCTCCTCTTCCTCACCATAATCTGACCATGGACGTCTTGGTCTTGACCATGATTGTTTGAATTGGTGTGTCTTCTTCATACCATCTACTAATGAACCTGGGTGAAACTTTGAAGAGGCTCTGGTTCATCACTACTCTCCTCAGTATGGCGTCCATAACAGATTTCAGAATCAGTTTCATAAAAGGACTGGTGCTCATGGTCTTCTCCTTCATCATTTAAGTCATCCGATTCTTCTCCCCATTCTATTTCTGAGGTATTGATCTCATTTAGATCATCTTCTTCCACACTCCATAGCCTAACTTGATGTACCTTGCAATATCAATATATCACACTCGTTCCTTAGGTAGCTGGGAAATCAAATGAACAATGATAATGCAATTTATGCTAAAACCGATAATTATGCAAATAATGGACTAAAATGATTTTTTTTTGAATCCACAATGATATGCAAGAAATAAATGAGAAGTTTATGTAAATATGCAAGCAGAAGTTAACAAAGAAAATGCAATGACAGAAAATTTTGTTTGATTTTGTTTTTTTTTCTTGGAATGAAAAGTGCATAAACCGAAAAATATGTCAAGATGGAATGCAAAGTCTAAAATGAATTGAATATGATTCTTTTAACCTTTTTTTAATGTAGGAGATATATGAATATGTTATGCACAAAATGAGGAGGAAAGAATTAAAACTATGGCCTAAAAGAGTTTTTTTGTTTTCTTTTTTCTTATGCAATATTTTTGGAATGCAACCTAAATAAGAAGATAATTTAAAGGAAATAAATAAATTATGGTAGTAGAATCTGGGGAAATGAATGCAAACAACTAGACTAAAAAATTCAAATAATTTTGTGGATCAAACAGACTAAACTTCTTTTTTTTTTATCAAGAACACAAAATGGTAGAAATAAAAACTAGATTACAAATGACAGTTTTTATGGTTTTTTTTGGGTTTATAAAATGCAAACGAAGCAAGAATGAAACTTAAATATGATAGAGATGATTTATATAACCTGGGTCAGGAGGTTTTAAAGTTCTGATACCAAATTTTACAGGCTGGGAAGCGAGGGTGGTGTGATGGGTGATGAGATGGTAATGATCGAGAAATTGATAGAAATGTGGTGGTCGATAGAGTTGCTACTGTTCTATTTCATCTAAGATAACCTGAAACAAGATAGAATAGTTAGGTAATGATATGATAAACAAAATAAGAACAAAGGAAATAAAAGAGGTAAGGATGGAATTGTAGATGGATTGAAGGTAGAAGATGATTGATGATGGTTGATGGCGGATGATGTTGGATAGTTGATGATTGACTCTCTCAATCCGTGGGTGCTGATTGACTTTCTAAATTTTTGTCTCAAGGCTTCTGAATCTCTCAAGGAACCTATGAACCACGATCTCTATAGTCTCCTAATGTATCTCACACCTAGAAACTAAAGAATAACTCAAAGAACACTCTTTGACTGAAAATACTTTGGTACTAATTTTTATTGATTGAAAGGTAACTCTAAAATGTACAAATGGGTGTGCTTATATAGGGCACGAACTTAGACAGAGACCAAAAAGTCATATCAAGCAAAAGGAAACAAAATTAAACAAAAGGCTTAAATGGTGCTGATCAAGATCAAATATGGCCTTTAGAGAGATATCTTTGGGATTTGGTCTTGGCTTGAGTTTCTTTGAACCTTGACGGTTTGAGAGGATAATAGAGCTTCCTGGGAACCTTATGGATACATTTTAGGGTGCTGAACTCATGCATAAACTGAGAGGAATATAGCTGTTGGAGTTTGAATTCTTGAGACTCCAAATAAGGTAAGTGTTGCTACAAATAGATCCTCCTGATCATGTGCTTTGGTGGTCCATGGTAAGAACACTTCTACTCCTCCTGAATCGTTGGATATACTTCCTAGATGATAATAACCACTCATGGTCGCCATGATTCGGTTTCACTAAGATTGAACCGGCTAACTCCCAATTGAGGCAAGTGTAGCACTGGTTTGGCCGGTTTTGGAGATTGGATCATAACTTCATAATTACGTGATAATTTCTTCCCATTCTGGTCTTGTTGGAAAGATAAGGGATCCATCTTGAAGTCCATGAGTTTGTTTGGGGTCGGATCGTTTCTTCCTTAGTCTTGAAACAACTTCTCAACTCGGATACTCGCCAAATGAACGGCCTAGATAACCTGTGGTTTGTAAAATTCATATCTTCCTGGTACGAGTAGCTTTGAAGATTATTACAATTGTGGTGGAGTACTTCCTGAGTTTAGAATGCCTTAAACTTAGTTTCATGGCAAAATTCCTCCTGGTTGAAGAGATATGGTGTTTTGATTGAACACATGTCCTGGTTGGTCCTTTGGTTAGCTGATTGGTGCAACTGGTTGGCCTCTGGTTCAGCTACTGGTTTGATGGACGCATCAGATAGTTTTTGTTTAGTGCGCACTCTCCCTGACTTAAAATTTGATATCCGGAGAAGCTTTGGTGGAATAGTGAGGTTGTACAAGCAACTTTGATTGTGATTTTGATTATAACCTCATGGTTTCCGTGTCTATGTTTGCCTCGTCTATCGCGTTGATCGATTTTCATTAGGAACATCGATCTTTGCTCTTCAGATGTTAGGCGCACATTTCCAATAAATGTTGTGTCTTCTTGGTAGACATATTCGGTGGGTAGGAAATCGTCGATATGAACGCCATCATATACTCTGATTCTCGAGAGGCTATTTGCAACTCTGTTTTTCATTCCTTTCTTGTCCTTGAATTCTATGTCAAATTCATATAAGAGTATAATCCGTATTAAAAGTCACAGTTTAGCATCTTTCTTTTTCAATAAATACTTCAAAGTAGCGTGGTCGGTGTGGACAACTACTTTTGAACCAACTAGATGGAAACAAATAAATTCAAAAGCAAGCACCGCAGCCATAATTATTTTTCTGTTGTTGCATAATTCTTTATGCTTCGTCGAGAGTTCTTACTATCGTAGTAGATGGCTTGTAGTGTTTCTGTCTTTTTATGCCGAAGTACTGCGCCTACTGCGATATCACTGGCGTCGCACATTGTTTCAAAAGGAAAATTCCAGTCAGGTGCTTGTACAATTGGGGCAGAAACGAATGTTGATCCAATTTCCTTGATAGATTTAAACATTCCGTCTTGAAATCGAATTTGACTTCTTTGCATTGGAGGTTGTAAGGGATCTAGCAATTTTACTAATATATTTAATGAATCTCCTATATAATCCGGCGTGTCCTAAATAATTTTGAACGTCTTTTACATTTGTGGGTGGTAGAAGACCTGTCAGCACTTCGATCTTGGCTCTATCCACCTCAATACCGGCTGCTGAAAGTTTTTGTCCTAAAGAAAATTCCGCAGTTGACCATGAAATGATATTTTTCCCAATTAAGGACTAGGTTTTCTCCTCGCATCTGGGTAACACTTTGCAGAGGTTGTTAAGGCATGTTTTGAAATCTGGTCCGTATACGGAGAAATAGTCCATGAAAACTTCCATGAGAACTTCCATGTTTGTAAAAATAGACATCATGCATCTATGGAAGGTAGCAGGAGGGTTACAAAGACAAAGGGCATCCTGCAATATGCAAACGTTCCGTATGGACATGTAAAATTACTCTTCTCCTGTTCATTCGGGTGAATAGGGGATCTGAAAAAATCCTGAATACCCATCGAGGAAACAATAGTATTGGTGTGGTGGCTTACAAGCCTTTCTAACATCTGTATAAAGGGGCAAGAGGAAATGATATTTTATGGTGGCAGCATTTAGTTTCATGTAATCGATGCACATCCTTTGTCCAGTACAGTTTTCATGGGGATTGATTCATCCTTGTCATTTCACCACCGTGATTCTTCCTTTCTTAGGAACTACATGCACCAGGCTAACCCAGTTTCTATCTAAAATGGGTAAATGACACCTACTTATAGAATTTTCATAATTTCCCTCTTTGCTACTTCCTTCAAGTTAGGATTTAGCCTCCTCTGGTGTTCGATAGATTATTTCGATTCGTCATCCAGGTGTATCCTATGCATACATAAGTCTGATGAAATTTCTGGAAATTCTTCGAGGGAATATCCAATATCCTTGCGATATTTCCTCAGCTTACTCAGCAATAGGCCTAGTTCATCACCACTCAAGTTGTCGTTGACAATTATAATATAAGAATTATCATAGAGGAAAGCATATCTAAGTCCATCTAGAAGTTGTTTGAGCTCGACCTCGAGGCTTTTTCTAAAGTTCACTCATCTGATGCGGAATGGTGTCGTTCGATGGTCGCCTCTTGGTATCGATCGATGGTTGACGAAAGATCGTTATCATTAATGCCGACATTCATTAATTCTTTGCTTTAGTTTATTAATCTTGAGCATTCATCCCATCGATCATCCAATACGAAGACGTCTCCTCTATGGTCTATGATAGCTATGCATGAGGGGTCATCAGAATACACCTCCATAACGATTCTTGGCTATATCAGCCACCAAATCTTGTTGGAAATAATTTTAATCTGAAGGAGAGAGAGAGAGAGAGGAGAGAGGAGAATACCATAACAAATAACTCTTTTTCCATTGTCGCATAATTGCGTTGCGCATCATCTAGAGTTCTGCTGGCGTAGTATATGGCATGCAACTTTTTGTCTTTATTTTGCCCAAGTACCACACCTACAGCAAAATCGCTGGCGTCACACATAATTTCGAATGGTAGATCCCAGTCTGGTGCTTGGAAAACAAGGGCGGATATGAGCGCTGATTTAATTTCTTTAAAGGCGTCGAGACATTCATGTGTAAAATAGAATTTCACCTCTTTGCACAGGAACGCAGTAAGGGTCTAGCAATTTTGTTAAAATCTTTTATGAATCGCATATAGAATCTAACATGTCCTAGAAATCCCCTAACGTCTTTGACATAGTGGGTGGTGGCAGTCGAGTCATTACTTCAATTTTTGCCATGGCCACCTCAATTTTGGCTGCTGAGACCTTGTGTCCCAAGAAATTCCGCCTATTAACCATAACATGGCATTTTTCCAGTGTTTGCTCTCCGCTACTCAAGTTTGCGTTGATGATGACATGATAGGAATTTTTGTAAAGAAAAGCATATATAAGTCCGGCTGGAAGTGGTTTTATGCTCGATTTTAGGTGCTTTCGCCTTGATCCAGTCGTCGGTCACAGTACGCTGTCGATCAAAGGTGATAGTGGGATGTCGATCAACAGTGAAAGTGGGATGTGGATCGACGGGGGGTGATAGATATAGTTCGTCAAGATCGACATTAAAAATTTCTTCTGTTGCATGCATGAACCTTGTATACTCTCCAGTGAGATCTTCCAATGCACAAATGTCGCCTTTAGGAGATGTGATTTCTTTCTCTAGAGGTTCGTTTGAGCACATATCTATGAACGATTCTTCTGCTAGGTCGGAAAGGTAATTGATATGATAGGTTTGACCGTCGATCAAAGGTTGTTTTAATATCTTTTCCATGGCAACGACCATCGGTATCTTCCCGATGTTGAGGCATATATGTCCTTTTTTGACATCAATGATTGCCCCGACAGTGGCCAAGAAAGGTCTTCCTAAATAATCGGATTTTGAGGTTTTCACTCATATTTAAGCACTATGAAATCTGTAGGTATATCGCAGTTATGAATACGTACGGGCATGTCCTCAAGTACACCTTCTAGAATTCTAGTGGATTCTATAAGCTAAAACGAGAGTGATCCTAGTAGGTTGAAATTGTGTTAGCTCGGGAGCGACTGCAACCGAATAAGGTATCAAGTTTACACTAGAGCCTAAATCGCAGAGGGATCTTTGAAATCTCTCATTGCTAATAGTGCAGTCCAAAACAAAACTACCGGGATCAGGGAGTTTAACTGGAGTTTTTCCTTGAATAATTTCGCTCACCTCTTCAGATACCATCATCACGTAGTGTTCAGATTCATGGAATCCTCGTGATTGCCGCATCTTTCACATATTGCTTAATGGCAGACGAGATATGAAGGGCATCACTTAAGTGGCATCTTTGATGTTTACTTTGTCAAACTCTTTCTTGCATATTGCATTTTCCATCTGCTTTCTGCTTCTTAGCATTTTTTGGAGGAAGGGGGGGGGGGGGGGGGGGGGTTTGCTTGGTAGGACCCTTCTCCTAACCGTTTCGGTAGGTTCTGGGTCAGAGCGTCGATCGAATCTTGAGTCAAAGCGTTGATCGATTATAGGATCGGAGTGTCGATCGATATCCGCTAAAGGGTGTCGATCGATGTTTCCTACGTCTGTGTTCTTTCCGTTAGGTTCAACAATAAATTCCTCAAGGTCATCATTTTGGTTCTAATATGTCAGTTTCAGGGAGGATATCGGGATCTTTCTGGAATGATTCGAGCGGTATATGATGTGATTTTTGTTTCCATTTGTCGCGGTTTTCTCGAATTCATCGATGGTGATGCTTTCTTTAACGCTAGGGGCGAGTTGTCTATCGCTTCGTAAAGCTATGACATTGCAATAGCTCATGGGATTAGCGTCTGTCTTACCAGGTAAGAATCCGTCCTCTCCCCTGATGGACATAGCGTTACTCGCTACTTGGTTGTCGATTCTCTTAATGTGTTCGCTCAGAGTTTCAATTTTTTATGTCATTTCTGAGTATATGAGATCTAATTTCTCATTGAGGTTGGCGCCTATTCTACGATTTCCTGTGAAGACTAGATTCATTCTCAACTTTAACTTCTTTGGTGTTTGTTCACAGTATTATCGTAGCTGCTTGTGAAATTGCCAGCGCTTTCCCTGAATCGTTGATCATACAGGTTCATCACATCAGAGATCTCGACTCGTTTTTCGAAGTCGGGAGAAACGGCATCGTCCACACCATAATGGTGAGATAAGCCATGTCCGTCCAGAAGGGTCGCAACTGCTGCCAGAGTTTTTCTAACTCAGATCGAGTGCTTCTCCTCCGCGAACATTAGTGGTTCCCTCCTTTTGGTGACTCTCTTTTCGAAATCTCTACCTAAAGATATGTTTTCTATCAGCCTTCTAGAGCTTGCAAGGCTTCGGGTGCAGGAGTTCCTCTCGCTTGATGTATCAATGATGGTTTGATAGTCCAGGTTTAGTCCTCTATAGAAGTGTTGATGAGTTGGGGTTCTGAGAATCCATGGTGCGGGCACAAAAGTTGGTAGCTCTTGAACCTCGTCCAGGAGTTTTTAAAATATTTGTGGCTACCTTGAATGAAAGTGAATATTTCTTTTCTTGCTTCCCAGTATCTCTCCTTGTTGAAGAAGTGATTGATGAAAGCCCTTCTAATATCTTCCTAACAAGTCAGGGATCCTGGTGGTAGCTGGTTCAGCCACCTCCTGGCGTCATCTTCAAGGGAAAAGGGAAAAAGTTTGCAGCGTTTGAAATCATCGTCACCATGTCTTCTAGCATCTCGATGTGATCGTTCGAGTGTTCGGTAGGAAAACCACTGAACTGGTTTTTGCACGCCATAACTAGGAAGTCGATATCAAGCTCAAAGCCTCCTGTATGGTTATCAGATAATCGAATTGCAGACCTATTGGAATAGGTTCTGCCGGCCGTTTAGGTATTCGAGCATTGGCAATTCATGTTTTATCTCATTCTTTGGAGATTTAGTGATTTGATTGGGGATTGCAGCTCTCTGATAATTAATTAGTTTGCTTGCTTCGTTGCTTTTATTGTTCATTGGTTATATCAAGACTACTTTCTTATTGTAAGAATCAGTAAAGGCGTACCTGCTTCTGGCTGATCGGTATCGATCGATGAAAATGGAAGGGTGTCGCTCGACATCAGTGGAATAACGTCGGATCGATTCCATTGATCTCTGGCGATCGATGGGTTGTCGTCCTAAATCGTATCCTCTCCTTTAAGTACTTGTGTCATAAGGATCAGTGAAAGGATAATTTGGCAAACAGTAAGGTAAAAATCTAGACAATATTCTAAACGAAATCTAATGGCAATAAGAAAGAGTCCCCGGCAACGGCACCAAATTTGATATGAGGTTTTATTTCACTTTCAAATTAACCCCTATTTCCCACTTTACTCTCTCAAATAAGAGGTTCATTGTAGTACTTAGGGATCGAATCCCCATAGAGTCTAGGATTGCACGATAGATTTATTGTTTTTGAATTAAAGCTAGATGAATTATAATAATAACAATAAAAATGATTTCAAGATTGATTTGGTTTGTGAGGATCAAATTAAGAGATTAGACTTAGGGGAAATTCTTAGGTAAGATTAGATACTACAGATTAATAGATTGCTATGATTTTATTAAGCATCGTTCTGAACTTAAACCTTAGGGTATAAGAGGTCGCTCTCGCGCATCTCAACTGAGTATCGATCGATGGCCACATGGTGGCGTCGATCAACGCTCATTCTAAAACAGTACTGGTTTCGCGATTTGATGGGTTCCTCTAAACTTCCAATTCAACTCTCGTTTCACTACAAGAAATATGTACATTCTTAGCGCGAGAAAATATGCTATCGTAGACCTTTTCATAGCGAATTCATAAATGCTATGTCATCGGCAGCCATCGTAGGTACCCACTCTACGATAGCATTTTTGAAAATGCTACGAATATACAGATACAATAGCAATATTTGAATTGTTGTTAATAACTTAACTATAGCATTACTTTTCGTTATATTGACTAAGATTCATATATTTTTGCTATAATAGATCTTTTTCAATAAATCAAAAATAATAATAATAAAAATAAAATAATTGAAAATTAAATTGTAATTTTTATATTAAAATATTTATAAATTTAAATGGTTTACATATATTTCGGTTTACAAAACAAAACCAGAAATTAAAAAATAAGTTTAGACCAATACAATTTGGTTTACACTAACCAAATCTAAAAGAAAGAAAAAAACTAACCTAAAACAAAAAGGACTCAGCGCCAAGCCGCCGCCTTCATCTTCATCCACCTTCATCCATTGTCTTGTTCTGCCCAGGTCGTCATGCTCAGCTCCGACGTGTTCTCAGATCCAAGCTGTGGTACCCGGTACACCGTGAATCAAAGCTGTCAAGAACAAAAAAAAGATTCAACAGAGATAAAGAGAGAGAAATAGAGATAGCAAACAGAGAGTAGAGAGCGAGACAGAGGGAAACGGAGAAGACAGAGAGTACAGTGATGAGCAGAGGAGGAGACGCGGTGGTGGTGAGAAGAGGAGGAGACCGGTGGTGGTGAGAAGAGGAGGAGACGCGGTGTGGTGAGAAGAGGAGGAGACGTGGTGGTGGTAGACGAGGAGGAGACGTGGTGGACAAAGATGGGAGAAAGAGAGATATGAGAGTGAAGGAGAAGATGAAGAAGATGAAGATGAATTCGAAAGAGAGAGAGAGATATGAGAGTGATTGTCGTGGAGAGAAAGAGAGAGAGAGAGAGAGAGGAGAGAGAGAGGAAAAAATAAAAATAAAATCAATAAATCTCAACCTTTAGATCTAAGTTAATCCAATGTTAGAAAGTGTGATCCATGTACTTGAATCTTATTGCCAGAAAATTTTATTTTTCTTTTTTATTTGTTTTGTCTTCACTATTGTATCATTTGTTTTGTAAGTAAGTTTTCTTTGTTATATCTTATATAAAACTTTTATATTTTGTAGTTTATAATTAAATTTTAAAGTTTCTTTCTTTTTGACATGATAAAATGATATTGATTTTAAGAATTGATATTTAAATTTGAAAATATTAGATTGATATCAAGATTATATTTTCGTCACCATTTTAAAATTTGTAGTTTATACTAAATCTGATTTATTGTTTAATTATTTTGTAATTTGTTTATAAATTTGATGTTTATTTTTAAGTCGAAAAATTTAAATTAGGTTTTATGGTTTAAAAGAAGTTATGATTAAGAGTAAATTTGGTTTTTGTTTAATTTGGATGTTGAATATGAGGTTTAGGCGGTTTAAAGTTTAGTATTTTGATTAAAGTGGAAAATATAGAATATAAGACTAATATAAAATTTGTACTAAATTTTAATAATTTATTTTGAAGTGCCAACTTAAATTGGTGTTGTTTGTTTGGTTGGTTTGTTGGTTTTTTGGTGTTGTTTTGTTTTTGTTTTTGTGTTTTGGTTTTTTTTTGGTTGTTGTGTGTTTGGGTTTTTTGGTTGGTTGTGTTTGGGGTTTTGGGGTTGTGTTTTTGTTTTGTTTTTGTTGTTGTTTTTTGGTGTTTTTGTTGGGGTTTTTTGTTTGGGGTTGGGTTTTTTTTTTTTGTTTTTTGTTGTTTGGTTTTTGGTTTTTTTTGTGTGGTTTTTTTGTTTTTGGTTTTGTTTTGGTTGTTGTGTGTTTTTTTTGTGTTTTTGTGTGTTTTGTTGGTTTTTGGTTGTTGTGTTTGTTTTAACCAAAATTGATTACCCTAACAATTCTTACAAAATTAGCAATAGCATTATTACCATTGAATAACTCTAACCTAACATGAAACTTACTCTGACATAGCAACGAAGACATGAATAGATTTTGAATAAATTGCAGTAGAATGAAACTAGTAAAAAATAAGGTGTTCAAGTCTTCTCTGTAATGATGATCAGATTTTTCTCTCCAATAGATGTAGAAAGGTGTTCCAATTTCTTAATCGAAAACTCTTGTGTAACTTAGACGACAAAATTTTCTTAGGTCCCCTAGACTAGTCAAAACTAAAATAGAAAACCCTAATAGAATATTCTTAAATTCGGCCGGGGACTTGTCTTATAAATTAATTAAAACTTATGGGGTTAAACTTGTAAGTTCTCAAGCCGTTCACCAATCTTGCTGTCGACTTGGCTGTCGGATCCACGCACAGTGTGTTGACGTCATCGATGGTCTTTTCATAAATCTGTATCGGACTCTGGTTTCTGTTGAGGCATCCTAAATGCTCCAAAATAGCCCAAAAATTTTAATTGCTTGCCAATGAGTACGATGAGACCTGTAAATACCCTAAAATAGTACCACATGCATATAAAGACTCTAAAATACTCGTTATTTCCATTGTATATCACCCTTCCTAGCTTAGTAACCAAGATCTATTCTAACCAACAACTTAGTAATACTGTCTCACCCCTCTACTAAACTCAGTTCTTACATATAAAAAGGTGCACGATTTACCTTGGAGTATCGATCAAAGCACATATGGACTTATGACTCAAGCAAGTATATTAACACCACAAACAACCTTCCTGATCCCTTTCTCTCTCTCTTCTTACTTCTCTCATCAATATCTCTCTTTTTTGAAGGGTTGTCATTTATTTTTTTATTTGACTGAGATATATTAGCAGTTGCTTCCGTAAATCAATCCTTTAATGGTTTTTGCACCAGATCACGTTCACTTCTTTTAGACATTGAGTATGCGATCAAGGACACATTGACTCTTACTCAAGGGAATTATTCTGAACACACATACAGCCTTCTCTAATCCCTTTCTCTCTCTCTCTCTCTTCTCTTTTACTTCTCTTAGTTATGTCTCTCCTTTTCGAAGGGTACATTTTTTTTTTTAATTAACTTGATTATATTTTGGATATGCGTGTTCCATAATCAATTCCTTAATTGGTTTTTCCACGGATTCTGTTCACTTTTTTAATTTATCTCTTTCTAAAATTATATGAACCAAGGTTTAATGGTTTTTGACCACCAAATCTTGTTCGAAATATTTTTAATCTGAAGGGAGAGAGAGAGGTAAACCAAAAAACACAAACTTTACCTTCCAGACTGCAGGAGAAATACGTATACAGGTGTTTATACCAAGCCATTAAACCAAGCAAATAAGTTTCAATTAGGTTGGAGGTCAACTTTTTTGGTTACTTCAAACATTCTGCAGCAAGTGTTGATAGACAGGCATTGTGTGATCTACTTTGGTTATCTCTAATACACTTGACAGTCATTTAATTCTAAGAATTGTCTATAGAGTGGTTAGATAATACGTAAAAATGAAAAAGATCACTATCCGCTTCTTGATATAAAGAACTCAATAAAACCACTAAAATTAAAACTCAAATTAAAACAATTTATCAGTATCTCTCCC
>CAJHQP010010299.1:0-19145 GCA_905132765.1 Moricandia arvensis
TTCTGCTTCATATGAAACAAAAAGTGTTGGAGACTTTATCCATAAACAGGACGACTTTGCTCTGCATTCTAATGAATCATTCATAAAAAGTTTACTCCTTTTAGTTGAATGAATGTATGTACTGAGTGTGAGTTGGATATTGCAGGAGGATAATGGGAAGATTGCAGTTGGTGGAGAAGCAGGAGGTGCTGGTGGTGCTTACTCTTACATGCCTTGAAGAGACTTGACAATATTTGGTCCAACATATGTACTCAACCTAAAGGTATAGCAAACACTTGTTACCATTCTTATAAATCAGAGATGATGAATGTGAGTCTTGTTGCAGGACCACAAGAAACCCAGCAAATAGTTTCAAGAGTTTCTGGCCTTTCACAAGACTATGGTATGGGGAATAATCTCGTTGGAACCTTTGACATAGCTGTTTGTGGGGGTACTTTGGGGATCTTCCTGCGCCATGCTTTATGTGCAAAGGGTTTGAGAGTTGCTGTGGTGGAGAGGAATGCAATCAAAAGGGGTAAGTAAATCTTCTAACTTATGTTTTGGTTGGAGGAGCTATAGCCTGATACTTTGTTAATGGTTTTTAGAGAGACCAAGAATGGAATATCTCACGAAAAGAGATGAAGGAGCTGACAGAAGTTGGAGTTTTAAACAGAAGAGGAGATTGAAGAAGTAATTGCTGCAAAGTTCAATGCCGGTAAAGGTTCTTTTTCAGCAAGTAAATGCATTGATGCTTTAAATCCATGATGCCTTAAGGTTAGTTCTGAACTAATGCAGAACAGATGTGGATTTGAGAATCTTGGTGATATATGGGTTGAAGATATTCTTAACCTTGGCGTCTCGTGAGTTCTGTTCTTTTCTAATTCTCTGATAGTAAGCAAAAGAAAAGTCCCCCTTGTGTACTTTTGAAAGTTATGAACTGGGTTTTCTATTTTGTATCAGTCCAGCTAAACTTGTGGAGACAGTTGAAACAACGTTTCATCTCTCTTGTGGAGTCATTCTAGAAGACTGCAGCCTCTCGAGTATCACCATCTACAATGATTTAGCTGTGAGTTATCTGATGCTTTTTCCTAAGAAGAGATTTGACATATTGATATGAAGATGTTTGAACATTTTGATTGATAGGTTATGCAACTTTCTAAAAGGTGAGATATTATCTTCTCGTCTGGTCATTGATGCAATGGGAAACTTTTCTCCTATTCTGAAGCAGGTCATATTTTGGCCTAATATTATATCTAATTTTACTTTTCATTTGCATGAGTGAAATTCTAGCTTAGCAATTGTACTTTTGCAAATCATTGATGAGATTATGTTCTTGTTATCTATCTGCTACAAAAGATTAAAGGTGGTAGAAAGCCAGACGGAATGTGCCTTGTTGTTGGATCTTGTGCACATGGGTTTAAGGAGAACTCATCAAGCGATGTTATTTACAGTAGTTCATCAGTGACCAAAGTCGCAGATTCCAATGTACAACTCTTTTGGGAGGTATAAAGTCTTGTGTTTATTCTTCATCCTACACAATTCACATAACGACCAAGAATCTGAGGCTGCTTGTTGTCGCTTGAAGGCCTTCCCGGCTGGTTCTGGTCCATTAGACCGGACCACTTACATGTTCACTTACACTGAACCGCAATCAACATCTCCGAGTTTAGAGGATTTACTTGAAGAATACTGGAAACTGATGCCCAAATACCAAGTGAGTTTCCACCTTATGTCACATGCTTCACAGAAAGTTTCTTTCTTTTCCTGATGTCTTTTTGGCGCAGGGAGTCTCTCTTGATGAACTGGAAATACTAAGAGTTGTATACGGAATCTTTCCTACATACAAAACAGGTACTACCTTGACATGAAACTCCATTGGTTTTGTGTATCTCTATCATCTATGGAAGTTGAAACTGTTTATAGTTCTGTTAACTAGTTTCACACTATAATACTGCTGCATTCTTACATGTATTACCCTGTTGGATTGGACATGTCACCAGTCCGTTACAAGCCGCATTTGATCGTGTTCTACAGGTAGGTTTTGTTTGTTCACTTGTACATATGCTAGTTCCAGTAGAAGCATAAACTTAAAATGATCAATGATTCTTACAAAGTCTTACTCTCAATACAGTTTGGTGATGCTAGTGGAATTCAGTCACCTGTTTCATTTGGTGGTTTTGGAAGTTTGACCAGACATCTTGGAAGATTGTCCAATGGTATATACGTATACATTCACTCTCTGACAGTACACTTTCTGACTCCATGTATCAAAGAAAATTAGATAACTTGTCTACCATGAAAAAATTTAAGAATGCATTTACTAAACTCTTTAGACTTGCTGATAATCTTATTCTCTCCAATTATTGTATACAAAGGAATCTATGAGGCAATAGATGGAGATTTACTGGACTCTGACAGCTTATCAAAGCTAAATCCTTACATGGTAAAGCTATGTGGCTTTAAACAATATCTGATTCTTTCTTCCCTGTCCATTACTTCACTGAAGCCACCGTTTGTCTTTTGAAGCCTAACTTGAGCGCGTCATGGCTGTTTCAAAGGGCAATGTCTGCCGAAGCAAAAACTCGATGTTTCCCCTAGCTTCACCAACGAGCTTCTCCATGTAAATTTTAGTTGCATGCAGGTATGTACACTTCACTCTTTATGTGGAGAGTAGGAGATTGAGAGGTTTCTAAGCAATGGTTTCATATTCTTTTGTAGAGATTGGGCGGATCCGGTTCTCAGACCATTTCTTCAGGATATAATACAGTTTGGTCCTCTAGCAAAGACACTAGGCCTTGTCATGCTGACCAAAACCTCAGATAATTCCATCCATATTCAAACAGGTAATCTTTTATCCAGAAGCCATCCTGCATCTTTAAGCCAGAATCCCATAAAACTCGAACATAAGACTGAAAATGATCTCCACTTATTCATGAATCTGGTTTGTTTGGTGCTCTCCAGGTAGGATACATGTGTTGCTCGACTGGTCAGTCATTTTTTCATGCTAGGCTTGTATACGTTCCTCTCTGCATACATTGATCCAGTAATAAGGTGAAATGTTACTGAATCTCCTTAAACTTTACTTCTACTGCCATGATTGCTGCATTATTGATGTTGTGGTTCCTGAACCTTCTTGATCTGTTTTGCATTCCTCAGGCCATCTTTGGAAGAACTTCCATTAAAGACAAAGTTCCAATGGAAGAGACGTCTTGAGGCCTGGATATATGGAGCTGGCCTCGATTATGAGTTGTGATTCTGTCCTTCTTTCTTAAAAGTGATACCCTAATCTCTTTTTGGTGCCATCTGAAGTTTAAAAGTTCATCATATCTTCCATCTCCAAGACATTATCGTCCATAGTAAATATCTATCTTCACAAGGTTCATAAATGTCTGCCTTCTCTAGCTCTTCATGCATATATACACACTACAGAATCAACATCTCAATCCTTAGATTTGGTTCACAGGGTTCTAGAAAACTCCATTATCAACTTTCCATAGAGGTACAAAGGCTTTGCGTACTGGACAGACAATTTCTCTAATAAAATAATATACCAAAAGAGTAAACCTTTGTTATCTTTACTCCGTACTTGCGTTGTTGACACAATGGCCGATACATACCTTACCCCAAGTCTCTCAATAAAATGTTTCAGAGAAAAAGGTTCTGACTCAAGTAAACAGGTAGATCTCAGGTTTTACCAGCTCAAAGTTTGATGATCATGTTCTAAGTCTCCGGTGAGTGCATACTTCCAACGAGTGCAGTATAAACCTTGTTATCTATTTTATACCCTTTCCTTTTCATCTCATCATAAAATCCAAAGGCTTCGTCTGATTTTCCAGCTTTGGACAAACCCGAGATCATCACCGTGTATGTTACCGAACTCTGGATCCAAACCCTTGGCCCCCATCTCGTTAAAGAGCCTCATTGCTTCATCCACATTGTCAGCAATACATTCCCCATGTATGAGCGACGTGTAGGTATATGAATCCGGATCCATCCCCTTTGCTTCCATGTTAGCCCTTAGTTTACGAGCTTCTTTTTACTTTCCCTTGCTTGCAGTACGCATCAATCATCACATTATACGTTATAGCATTTGGCTGTGCTCCCTTGCTACCCATCTCCACAAATAGCCTCTTTGCCTCCTCAATGTTCCCTTCTTTGCAGTAAACATCGATCAAATTAGTATAACTAACAGTGTTAAGCTTCACACCACCCTCCATCATCCTGAACAGCCACTGCTTTGCCTCATCGTACCGTTTCAATCTATTCAAACAGCTAGCAATGGTATTAAAAGTGAAAAACATCCGCTTCAAACCCTTTCTTCTCCATCACATCGTAAATCATTAACGCTTCATCAATCATCTTTTTCCTGCAATACCCATTAATCAACGTATTGAAACACAACCTGAGTGATATCAACTCCCTGCTTTGCATTCTCATTCATCAAATATCTCAGCTGCACCCATCTCCCCCTACTTTACACACCCCATCAATAAGCGCCCCGTAAGTATGACTACTCGGCGATAATCCCTTCTCACCAACTCATCAAACAACAAAAACGCTCTCTTCACATCCCATTTCTACAATACCAACTTATCATAGAAGTATACAAATAAACATCTAACTCCCGCCCTCTCTCACGCATTTCATCGAACAGCTTCTCCGCATCACCCATCCTCCATTCTTCACACTCAACTCCATCAAAAAGCGTATACGTAACCTTGTTATACCCCACACCATCCTTCCTCATCTCCTTCAAAACCTCCTCCACACCAGAGAAGTCTCTCTTCTTAACATAAGCGTTGATGATAGTGTTGTAAGTGTACGCTTCAGGCTTGATTCCTTTCCCACAAAACTCTTTAACCAGCTTCCTACTTTTCTCAACTTCACCTCTTCTGCACAATCCTTCAACAACAATTGTCAACGAGTAAACACTTATCCTCACTCCAGCATCAACCATTCTCTCAAAAACCTCCAAACAAAGATCAATCTTCAAACTTTTCTTCGCCGCAACAAGAAACACAATGCAAGATCTCTCATCGATTCTCATCCCTTTCTCCACCAAGTAATCAAAAACCCTTAGACCCTCTTGGAACATTCCGTTATCCACATAAACCCTAATCATCAAATCGAAAAAAGTCTCCAAAAACTCGACCTTTTCGTCATAAACGTTTCTTATAACCTCATCCCCATCGGTGGCGGCGATTGAGTTCAGCAGAGACTTCATCTCGCGGAATCTCTTGTCGGTGTATAGGCGGTGAGATAGGTTATTACAGCGGTGGGGTTGGGTTTGAGGTGGGATTCGAATGTGTTGAGGAACTTGAAGAAGTCGATGCATGATTGAGTTGGGAGAGTAGGTGATGAGAGGACGAGGCGGGTGACGTTTGGGTTTAGGTTGAAGAGGAGTGATGATTGGAGTTTTTGAACGGTGGATTTTTGCAGGTGGGTTGTGATTCTTGTGGCGGTTTCTTTGTCTGAGATTGGAAGTGGAGAAGGTTTGTGTTTTTGAGTTGTGATGTTGTTGAAGAGTCGTGAGAGTTTGGTGGAAGACATTGTTTTGGATTTCTTTTGTTCATGGTTCTGTCTACAGAGGAAGCTCACTGCTGAAGATTCAAACTCTACTACTCTCTTTAGTCCTCACTTCTCTAATCTTTGGATGTTTATCAATGGTACATGGAAGAACAAGTGGGCTAATTACTTGAAAGGCCCAATAAAGATATTCAAACATCATAAAAAAAATTTAATTGGGATGAAAATTCTCATAAAATCCCCCACTTATGTGTGGCTAGGGTGGCAAAATTCATAAAATGCTATCAGTCACAAAAATCTCACACATAAAAGTATCTATTATATACCAATTGAAGAGCATTACAACATTTGAGTGTAGTCACATGTCATCACTAAAATGATTTTTAGAATCGTTAGATAAATAGCTTGGTCCATTTATATATTATTTTTTTGTTACATTAATTAATAATGCATAAATAGTGTCCATTATTTCCTTAAAGAAAATGTAGAGGTTACCTAATATAATTAAAATATATATGACAATTAATGATTTTAAATAATAAAGACTTAATAATAGTTTTTGTATCCTTCATCATTTTGTTTAATTTATATTATTAGAAAAATAAACAATCAGATTAATCATATAATGAAAAACTATATTTTTCTTATATGTTATATTTTGAATTTTTTAAAACGAGTATAAATTACTAAAACATGTTAAAAGTCTTACAATGCAAATTTTGTAAACAATGATTTTACTTTTTATTATAAAAAGATACAAATAATCATAAAATCATATGAATATGAAGTATCAATTAATATATATATATCAATATCGTTTAAATTGAATTATATTCCATATAAAATACATAAATATGTTAATTTCAAAAATTGCATTGAAAAAGTATTGAGACCTTAATATTTTAATTTTAAAATTTCATTGATTTTTTTAAAATGATTATAGATTCTTAAACTATTAAAAGTTCCACAATGAAAAATTTTGTGATTAACCGCTTTAGTTTTTTTTTACCGAAAATATACAAATGTTAATAAAATCATATGAGTAGGAACTAGAAAGCTTCAATTACAAGTTCATATTAAAATTTTAATATATATATATATATATATACATATATATATAATATCATTTAATTTTAATTATATACCATATAGAATAAATAAAATTATTGGTTTGATTTATTTAATTTGATTTGTGTGCTTACTCCAGTTTAATTATATGCATAATTACTTTGATTCTCAATTATTTAGTATAATGATAATACGTAAATAAATATAAAATAAATAGTAAAAGTAAAAATATTTTGTATACATATGTTCATTCCGTGCAACGTGGATCTTAACCTAGTGACATATATAATCATTCCTTTTGTGGAGCATATGACGATTCTATAAACCATATCATTTTTAACTTTCTCTGTATAAAATGTAACTAAGTTTCGCATAGCATGTATATCGAACCTGAAACGTGTTGACGTCCCAAGTTCTATATCCTGGACTATTTTTAATTCTCCTTGCATTATAAACATGTGTGTTTGGCTTCCACTCCTTCACCCCCAAGTCATATCCTATTCTAGCGAAAATATGGATTTTAGAAGACGACAAAAATATTTATATGTGGATTATTTGGTTCATTTTAAAAGCTCGAAACGATAAATTCTTCAAAAGATTAACCGTAAAATTAATAAATATCATTCTGGATTCGGAAAATGAGTGTTAGGTGCAGCATGAAGCAAACTTGAATATTGAAAACTTGATTTCTTTTCAAAACCCTCTCCATTCCCCATCGATATATCTGATTGATATATGTCTCTTTTTTTTTGTTTCTTTGGGGGATCCCAGACGGTAAGCCCAGACTAATCTCCACGAGGTTTTTCATCCGGGCACGCACGGTTATAGGCGGGAAGGTGGCCAAGACGACTCGAACCCAGGACGGGCATTCCAACTGGAGTTCCATTACCATTAGACCAAGAGCTCTTGGTTTGATTGACATATGTCTTGTTGATTTTATGTCTTATTGATTGTTCTTGACATTAATGCACCTCTTTCAGTGGCTTAGGATGGGTGTGGATGGGGAGGATGACTCGCACTGTTTGTTAGTTGCTTCTAATCAGTAATGACGGTTGTCTCTTCTACATGCATAACTTAAAGTAATTTTAGACAATGCAATGTATGCTCTAACATTTTACCTTTCAAATCTTCCGAATGGATTACTAAGATATGATCATGAATGATATACCATTGAGAACAATGAAACCATTTTTAATAGAACTCAACGATTTTTTTTTTAAGAAAAACATCATTTTCTATTTAGAATGTATCTCATAGACTGATATTCTGCCAAAACTGCTAGTCTTGTCATGGAGATTTGTTTTTATAGATTATTTTGTTTTTGATGCAAGAAATAATGTTGAAAATAAATGAAAGCAAAATGATCTGATAATTTCATCTTGCTTTTTCTGAATACGAGATAACCAAATCTCTATATATAACTTCAAAGTTAAAACTAAAATTTATTTTGGACTAGTCCATTACGTAGTGTGGTGTCGGAAGGTGTTCCAAACTCAGATCCCGTAGTATGATACGCATTCAGACTATTCCATTGTATAGCACTAAGTGTGTTCTTAACGATACAGACCAGATCAGCTCAAGCTGATCTAACGTGTAAAAAAGGAACTTAAGTTTTAAAACACAAGCTAAACTAGATATAGAATCAAAGTTTTCTATACTAAGCTCGAAATTCTGAGTGGAGCAATCTTTTTTTTTTTCTTTTTAGTTGGAGCAATCTTATAGGGTCATTTTTCAGGAAAACCAAATCATTAAATTTATAATATATACGTTTTATAATATTGTGTTCTACTTTGTAATTTTAAATTTAACTTTTTGACAACTTTGTTTGGTCAGTTTAATGCTTTTTTTTGTCATAGCACACCTCTTAGTCATGATTGATCCTTTGAGTGTCATCACTTAGATGAAAGTAACACTACCAATATATTTTTTGTTGTTTTTGTTTGTAATATTCGTATACATCGATACGTATACGACTTTGAGTTACCCTTTTTGGGATTAGTTTGTCTTGTGCTATAATTGATATCAAGAAACAACTATACCCTTTTTCCATTTTCAACTGCATAATAATTTGGTTCATTAAAGTTGATTTTATTATTGCACGATAAACAAATGCGCAGGCGAGACATACTAAAAATAAATTTTGAAGTGACGGAAAATACATGGGAGCAAATGTATATGGTGATTTCTAGTAATCAATCTTACAGAATTATTTTCAAAATCAAACCAATATGATTATTATCTTTTGTTCTTCTATTTTCAGTTATAATTGAGCAACATCAAATACTACGTTTGATCCACCCTTTATATGGTTTATATACTAATGATTGAAAATTTATTGTAACGAACGCATAGAAGACAATTTAACAGTGATTGCAGAGAAGAGACTAATTCCTAACTTGCTAGGACAATGCCTTTGGATCCAGTTACTACTATACGTCTATACCAGGCCTCTTACAGCCATCGAAGTTATTATCAAAATAAGTTTAAGGTTTTTAAAACGTAAAATATTATGTAATAAAAGAAATATCATCTCTCCGCCAACAAAAAAAGAAATGAATTTCCAAAAATGTGATGCACTTTTTTTTATAAACTCCAGTCGATCCGGTCAATCCTGGTTAGCTCAGATTACTAAATTGACTTTGTCGAGTTAGAATGTTCTCTGGGTAGTGCATAGAATAACCAATCACCTATTATTGAACTATCGTGTAAACTAACTAGACTGAAGTCCAAATCCAAACTTCTCATATAATTGTAATTTTATTTTAACAGAAATTTAAACTCAGGAGAAATATTTTAGCGCATTTCAGGTCTTGTCTACCACTTAACTACATCCATGCTGATAATATTGTTGGTTTTAACCACATCGTGATGGTATACTGGTCTCTACTAGATAAGGTCCATAAGGAGTAGCAATATCAGTTCAGGTCAGAGATTGATTCTCTTCTAGTGTAAAATTGCTAATTTTTCATGTAGCTAGGTGGTGTGGATCTCTATATATATATATATATGTAAGAGCATCTCCATTAGAGGGTCTAATGGGGTTCAAAGGCCCGAGTTCATAGGCCCGAGTAGATAAAAAAATGAAAAATGGGTAATATTCAGTGAACCGGGCCTTACGCATGAACCTGTATGAAGCGGGTTCAAGCCACGCGTCGAGCCGTGAGTGGCTTCTCCTTTCCACGTTGTCGTCGAAGAAAGCAGGGGTTCCCGGAGAACTCTCATTTGTCTCCTCTAAAAAAAATTTAGGTTATTCTTTTGTCCGAAGCGATTCAACATGCGACGACGGAGTGACTTCTCCAAAGACGAAAGAATCGTGGAGATCTCCGATTCAGTGCCTCTCTTTCACTCCAACCTCTCTCTCCTTCCTCCTCTCTAGATCTCCCTCATAATGGTCACTCTCTCTCTTCTTCTTCTTTCCACTGATTCTGCTTCTTATAACACTCTTTTCGCTGATTCAAATCGGTTTGATTCTTTGAAAATTGATACTGACGATAAATAAATTATCTGATTGCATTGGTTTGATTCTTGAATTGACTTTTTAGTTCGTGTAGTAAATGTAAAACTGCAGCTTTTGGATTGTTCGATGTATTGATGTGGTTAGATAGAGGAGCATTACGTGGCTCAAGGTTTGAGAATTGTTGGCTACTTTCATGCGAATGAGAAGTTCGACGATGTGGGCTCTCTGGTATGACTGTGGAGTTCACAACGCAAGCGTTGTGTGATCTGGCTTTACGGTTTGGTGAAGGAGATGAAGAATCAATGGTAATAGCTGATAATCGAATTGGAATCTCTAGTTGCTTTCAGATATAGCTTGGTTTAGGCTGTATGATTGAAATCATTTTTTCCAGAACAAAAATCATTGAAATCCTTATTTGACATGACTCATGAGTACTGATTTATTCACTGTAGCTTTGCTCAGCTGATATGATTCACTTGCTGGTAAGTTAGTTGATCAAATTTCTCAAACGACTAGGTCTTGTTAAAGGTACTATACTGACCCGTCTGAAACATTTTGGCAGTGCAATGCTAAAGCAATTGGTTATGGGTCAGAAGGAGCTGATAGTTCTCTTCAAGAGCAATTCAACAAAGTAACTTAAGAACTTGTACAATAACTAATTTCTCAATCTGATTGGACCATTTTTCCTTTCTTAACTTTGATGCAGGATCTGTCACTTGAAGAAGCTGAGAAGATCGATGTATCCATCCTCAAGCAAGTTATGGAAGAAAAGGTATAATCTTTTCAATCCAAAACTTATACAATTTACATAAGTGATTGATCGCATCTAAATGAGTCTGGTCTATGTAGGTCACTCCAAACAATGTGGACATTGCCAAGGTAGCTCCAGCGTACCATCTCTACACTCCAGAAGAAGTTGAAGCAGTCATTAGTCGTCTTTGAGGAACATTCTCGATACATTGTGGACATTGCCAAGGTAGCATCAGTAAACAATGTTTTGCTTACTTTTTGGTCTTTTTTTTTCAATATTCTCTTTGTATATTGAATAATATTTTTCATCAAAAAAAAATTATTATTTTATTTCTAAGAATCCGGACTTCGAGTTCACTAATGGAGACGTATAATTTATATGGGTTCATTACTGTTCACAACCCCACCAAAAAAATATTAAAAAATCCCTATGAACCCCATAAAGGGGTTCACTAATGGGGATGCTCTAAGTATGCTGCGCTTTATATATTAAGAGATATAGTATGGTAGGATAAAACAAAAACCAACGTTATAGTATCTGTTATTAGCTATATAAAGAACCATATTTTCGCGAGCATACAATACAATTACATACAAGCTAGACTTAATATCTACATACATAAACATCATATGATCGTGAGTTGCAATCGATCTGAAATGTCAAAACTATGCATACCCCAAACTTAAACATATATCCCAAAAACACACCACGTTATATATAGGAGACACATCAAATAAGTGTTTTTTTTTTTTGGAAAATCACATCATCTAAGTGCATATATCCTGACATATTGCATATATTATCAAAGTTTAAAAACAAGGAAAGGGAAAAAAAGCAAAACCAAAGATACAAAGGAAACTATATTATAGTTTCCGCTTGTTATGTAAATGGTTTGACCCGGTCGGAATCTTTCTCTTCTCCGGCTTGAGTTCTCCGATTACATGTGTGGCATAAGAGTGAAAAAGCCCTATGTTTCTTCTAGAAGGTCTGGAGGAAAAGCTTGGTGTTTCAGCAGCATGGATTCTTGGGGCTTTAGAGAAAACAAAAACGAGAGGTAAGAGAAAAACAATGAGGCAAACAAGTCGAATTCGAATCATTTTTGTGTTTGTTTTTGTCTTTTTTTTTTGTTAAAACACGTGCTTCTCATGGTGGCCGGCATGAACAGTGGACGGCGTGGACGGTGTGGACGGTGGCCGTAAATGAAGATGAGATTTGTCAACTCTTGTAGGCAACTACCAACCCATGAGCTTCTATAAATACCTCTATGAGGTGAGAAGCAAGAGGCATCCCAAAATACAAAAAAATCACAGAAGAAAAGAAGAGGAAGAAGAAGAGCGTGAGAGAGAGGAGAGAAAAAAAAAAGTTTTTTTTTTTAATTTTTTTTTTCTTGAGATAATTTCTTGCGGGTATTTGGGATCGGGTTGAGAGAAAATTATTTAGAGAGTTTGGATATTTTTCTCCTGTTATAACGAGAGAATTATTTATCAGTTTTCTCCGTTATAATAGAGAGGTTGTAACTCCTATTATTTTCCTCGGAATAAATTCTTCTACCTTGTCCGTGGTTTTTCCCCTTTGGGGTTTTCCACGTTAAATCCGGTGTTCCATTTATTGCACTATTTCTCAAATTATTAGCTGCGACCCTGCTCTATCCAGTCCGATTTCTACAACAAGTGGTATCAGAGCATAGGTTCTGGAAGAAGCAATGGCGGCAAAATTTGAGATCGAAAAATTCAACGGCAGCAATTTTGCGCTGTGGAAGTTGAAGATGAAGGCTATTTTGAGGAAAGATAGCTGTTTAGCGGCCATTAGTGAAAGGCCGGCTACATACACGGATGATGATAAGTGGAACAAGATGGACGGGAATGCTATTGCAAATCTTCACCTTGCACTTGCAGATGGAGTGTTGTCAAGCATTGAGGAGAAGAAGACTGCAAAGGAGATATGGGATCACCTTGCAAAATTGTACGAGGCCAAGTCGCTGCACAACAAAATTTTCCTTAAGAGGAAGCTTTATACTCTACGGATGGCGGAATCTACTTCAGTGACGGAGCACATCAACACCTTGAATACTTTATTTTCTCAACTCACTTCGTTGAGCTATAAAGTAGAATCACAGGAGCGTGCTGAGCTTCTACTTCAAAGTCTACCAGATTCATATGATCAACTCATCATCAACTTAACAAATAATGTCTCCACCGACAGTCTAGTCTTTGACGATGTTGCAGCTGCGGTTCTGGAAGAAGAAAGTCGGCGCAAAAGTAAGGAAGACAGACGAGAAACTCCACAAGTGGAGGCATTGACGGTAATGAGAGGAAGATCAATGGAGCATGGATCAAGTGGGAGTCACAAACATGGTAGATCAAAGTCAAGAAGTAAGAAGATTTATAAATGCTACCACTGTGGCAAGAAGGGTCACTTGAAGAAGGATTGTTGGGAATTAAAGAATTCCAACCCTCAAGGAAATGTTGCAAACACTTCAGATAATGGAGTAGCCTTGTGTTGTGAAGCAGCAATTTCAAGCGATAACAGAGGAAGGTTCGCTGATATATGGTTGTTCGACTCAGGAGCTACATATCACATGACCTCTAGAAGAGATTGGTTCCATCAATATGAACCTATCTGTGGAGGATCTGTGTACAGTTGCAATGATCACGAACTTAAGATTGTTGGCACTGGATCCATTCAACTGAAGATGTATGATGGTACAATTCGTACTATTCATGAGGTGCGACACGTGGAAGGCCTGAAAAAGAATTTATTATCTGTGGGGCAACTTAATGATTTTGGTTGCAAAGTTGAAGTCGAGAATGGAACTCTAAAAGTAATTAGAGGAGCAATTGTGCTTATGAAAGGAGAGAAGATAGCTGCGAAGTTATACATGTTAAAAGGAGAAACTCTGTCAGAATCAGAAGCATCTGTTGCTTCAAGTTGTTCCAGTGAGAAGGCTACAACGGTGTGGCATCAGAAACTTGGGCATATGTCGGAACAAGGCATGAAAATTCTTGCAGAGAAGAAGTTACTTCCGGGTCTCACAAAGGTATCATTATCCTTTTGTGAGCATTGTATTACAAGCAAGCAGCATCGGTTGAAGTTTAGCACATCGAATTCTAGAAGTAAAGCGGTTCTAGAATTGGTTCACTCTGATGTGTGGCAAGCACCAGTTACATCACTAGGAGGAGCGAAGTACTTTGTGTCCTTCATCGATGATTACTCTAGGAGATGTTGGGTGTATCCTATCAAGAGTAAGGCGGATGTGTTTTCAGTCTTCAAAGTTTTCAAAGCACGGGTGGAACTTGAATCTAAAAAGAAGATCAAGTGTTTGAGGTCAGATAATGGAGGTGAATACACTGGTGATGCATTTAGCAAATTCTGTAAAGAAGAGGGCATCAAAAGACAGTTCACTACATCATACACTCCTCAACAAAATGGAGTGGCAGAGCGGATGAACAGAACTCTGTTAGAAAGAACAAGAGCAATGTTGGGAGCTGCAAGCTTAGAGAAGAAGTTTTGGACAGAAGCAGTCAACACCGCCTGTTATGTGATAAATCGGTCGCCATCAACGGCAATTGAGTTGAAGACACCGATGGAGATGTGGACAAGTAAGCCAGTAGACTATTCAGACCTCCATATATTTGGGAGCCCAGTGTACGTGATGTACAATACCCAAGAAACTACAAAACTAGATCCAAAATCTAGAAGGTGCTTGTTCTTGGGATATGCTGATGGAGTGAAGGGGTATCGCCTGTGGGATCCCACTGCCCACAAGGTTATAATCAGCAGGGATGTTATCTTCACAGAAGATAAAAAGATCGAAGAAGAAAATAGCAGTTCAAAAGAATCAGAGATCGTAGCAGTACGGGTGGAAAAAGAGAATTCTTCTGAAGCAACACCAGAACACGAGGATGAAGAACTTGCTGAGTCTGAAGAAGAACTTGGTAAAGGAAAGCGTGTAAGGACTACACCAGCCTGGCACAAAGATTATGATATGAGCTGCAATGTTGCATACTGTCTTTTAACTGAGGACGAGGAGCCATCAAATCTTCAGGAAGCAATGAGCAGTCCAGATGTATCTCAGTGGATGGAAGCAATGCAAGAAGAAATTGAAGCTCTACATAAGAATAAAACTTGGGAGCTTGTATCATTACCACCAGGAAGAAAAGCCATTGGAAACAAATGGGTATATAAGATCAAGCGAAATGGTGATGACCAAGTGGAGCGGTATCGTGCTAGATTGGTGGTGAAAGGATATGCTCAGAAAGAAGGCATCGACTTTAATGAAATCTTTTCACCTGTGGTTCGGCTCACAACAGTTCGGATGCTGTTGGCAATGTGTGCTACATTTGACTTACATCTAGAGCAGTTAGATGTGAAAACAGCTTTTCTTCATGGCGATCTTGAGGAAGAAATTTATATGCTCCAACCAGAAGGTTTTGAAGAAAAAGAAAAGGAGAACTTGGTTTGCAGGTTAAACAAATCTCTGTACGGTCTAAAGCAGGCGCCAAGATGTTGGTACAAGAGATTTGATTCCTTCATTATGAGCCTTGGATACAGCAGACTCCATGCAGACCCTTGCGCATATTTCAAGAGGTTAGGTGAAGGAGAGTTTATTACATTGCTGCTGTATGTAGACGACATGTTGATAGCAGGCCCCAACAATGATCGTATCAATGAATTGAAGGCACAGTTGGCTAGGGAGTTTGAGATGAAGGACTTCGGACCAGCAAACAAGATTCTAGGGATGCAAATTCACCGAGACAGAAATAATAGGAAGATTTGGCTTTCACAGAAGAATTATTTGAAGAAAATCTTGCGGAGGTTCAACATGCAAGATTGTAAGCCAATTTCTACCCCACTTCCTATTAATTTCAAGTTATCCTCCGAGATGAGTCCTAGCAGTGAAGAAGGAAGGATGGAAATGTCTCGAGTACCGTATGCATCAGCAGTGGGGAGCTTAATGTTCGCAATGATTTGTACACGACCAGACATTGCACAAGCAGTGGGAGTAGTAAGTCGGTACATGGCGAATCCTGGTAAGGAGCATTGGAATGCCGTAAAGAGGATTTTACGGTACATTAAAGGAACCTCGGATGTTGCATTATGTTATGGAGGATCAGACTTTGTTGTCAGAGGCTATGTTGATTCAGATTATGCAGGAGATCTGGATAAGAGCAAATCCACAACAGGATATGTGTTTACACTTGCTGGCGGAGCTGTAAGTTGGGTTTCAAAACTACAATCAATTGTGGCGACATCAACAACTGAAGCAGAATATATAGCAGCTACACAAGCTAGTAAAGAGGCAATGTGGTTGAAGATGGTAATGGAGGAACTCGGGCACAAACAAGAGACAATTTCTCTTTTTGTGACAGTCAGAGTGCCGTGCATCTTGCAAGGAATCCAGCCTTTCATTCAAAACCAAGCATATTCGAGTCCAGTATCACTTCGTTCGTGAGAAAGTGGAAGAGGGCACTGTGGATATGCAGAAGATTCATACAAAGGAAAACGTAGCAGATTTTCTGACGAAAGCAGTCACTACTGACAAATTTATTTGGTGTCGATCCTCTTGTGGCCTGATGGAGACGTAAGCAACATGAGATGACAAGGTAGAAAGAATGGTGTGAAGATCTGATTGATCATCAATCAAATCTTCAAGTGGGAGATTGTTAAAACACGTGCTTCTCATGGTGGCCGGCATGAACAGTGGACGGCGTGGACGGTGTGGACGGTGGCCGTAAATGAAGATGAGATTTGTCAACTCTTGTAGGCAACTACCAACCCATGAGCTTCTATAAATACCTCTATGAGGTGAGAAGCAAGAGGCATCCCAAAATACAAAAAAATCACAGAAGAAAAGAAGAGGAAGAAGAAGAGCGTGAGAGAGAGGAGAGAAAAAAAAAGTTTTTTTTTTAATTTTTTTTTCTTGAGATAATTTCTTGCGGGTATTTGGGATCGGGTTGAGAGAAAATTATTTAGAGAGTTTGGATATTTTTCTCCTGTTATAACGAGAGAATTATTTATCAGTTTTCTCCGTTATAATAGAGAGGTTGTAACTCCTATTATTTTCCTCGGAATAAATTCTTCTACCTTGTCCGTGGTTTTTCCCCTTTGGGGTTTTCCACGTTAAATCCGGTGTTCCATTTATTGCACTATTTCTCAAATTATTAGCTGCGACCCTGCTCTATCCAGTCCGATTTCTACAACATTTTTCTCATAAAGAGGGTTAGGAAACTACATCAAACAAATAAATAAGTGAAGAAAAGAAACATATTCGAAGAGGAAATGGTTGCGACGACTACGATAATTTAACTGATGCGCAAGCTTCCATACGGTGTTGTATTTGTTGCATTATTTATTCTCATGTGCGGACATGGATGGTCGACTTCATAAATCTCTTCCATACCTGCTTGTTGCATTTTTAAAATTTTATAATAAATATTAATGTTCTAAAAATTGTTAGACGGTATTCTATAGAAGATTATTGTTTAGGCAGGAGCTTATGCCGATTTTTGAACGACTAGACCGATTTTTGGTTTGAACGCTCATACCCGATTTGTTTATTAAGCGGGTGTCTAGACGTCGCCTATAGCAATTTTTAGAACACTGATAAATATTGTCAAACATTCACTGGTTTGCTAATTGGGTTTTGCACCCATACATAACCGAAACTAAAGCTAAAAATGCAACACCATAAACCCAACTCGACCAAAAGCAACCCAAATCAAGATGATGAGAGTAGAAGGAGACTGAAATGAGAGATATAGTTAATTGGACAAACACCTAGCTTACCATATACTTTTATTTTTGCGAACTGGTACCGTTAGATCGAGCTAGAGCCCGGACCAAATCATACCTATAGCCCGGTTTAAACAAACTGGTACTATAACCTTATTTAGATGGCAACTGTAATACCTGAAACTCTAAAAAACTGATCATTGCCCGACTGAAAGAATTGATCAACTGATTCTTTTTTTTTCTGTTCTGAAAATATTTGTACTAGGTTTCGAATTTGTAAGTGTCGAAGTACGAACCAGAACTTAATGAAAAAAAACATGAACTTGTATCCTATCCAAGAACAGGCTGATGTCATTACGAAAGAACCACGCCAGGGCTTTGGGTGCTGCCTACCAATTATGTTCATATTTAAATTATCTAATGTGATCTGTTTTATTTCTGGAAAAGTCATAAGCAAGAGGTGTACAACAAAACAATTTTATTTTGAATCGAATTTAATTTTTTTAGTAAAAAATATCCAAACATAATAGGTAGAAGGGTATTTTAGAAATTGAGTATTATCCGAACTCAATCTGAACCCGAACAAATACATGAAAAAACTTATAATCCAACAAATTTGAAAACCTAAAACACCAAATCCATATAAATAACACAGATTCGAAGTAATATCTTAAATGAGTATTCCAAACTTAAAGTAATCAAAATTAAAGATTGATCTGCAGATGTCGGTATTTATCTTTTGTGTTTTGATAGGACATGGGATGTTAAAAGCATTCTGATATTTTTTTGTGTATTTTTAATACTAGTCAAATCATTGCAGCATATGTGAACATGATGAACATTATTACGAATAGCGATTTCATAATATAGTTGTCCCCATTACACTTGGATTTGGATTGAAGGACGATTTTCATGTACGACATCCTCGATGGATATGCTCTCACCGTAACACACAACTACAACGAATGGTTCTGCCTACAACATTTTAAAACCTTTGAAAAACTTGCATCCTATAATCTTCAAGAAATTACTCTTTTTCTAGGAATCGAACCCTAGACCTGGTGTAGAAACCTTTAAACCATGACCACTAAACCACAGTGCTTCAACGTACTAGTTTGTGTCTAGTTCATTATTTACAAATTTCAGTAGGATAGGGGGTTATTGGTTAGTTCTACAAATGGTCTTCAATTCTTGGTTTATTGCGACTCAGACCCGGTTGGGCAGCATGTCGCGCTTTGTCCAGCTCTTTTTCTCTCTTTGGTTACATCATTTTGCTAGGTGATTCTCTTGTTTCCTGGAAGATCAAGAAACAACAGGTGATGGTCCCCTTTTTCGTAGAGATGAAATATGGTTCGATGGCATTGACTTGCAATGGGCTTAAATGGATAAACGAGCTGCTTTCACCAATAGGTGTATTTCATATAGAAACTAACTGTTGGTTTGTTTGAAATGAGATTCAAGCTATCTGAACAAGTTACATGAAACTACGGATCAATTAGTTGACAATCTGATATCTAATCGGCAAGATGGGCATTCGAGACTTTCATGATCCATCTTAGGAGTGAGTATTAGATTTCTAGATAATATTTTTTGATAAATACAAATCCTTGTACAAATTAGGATTTGAGCATA
>CAJHQP010010300.1:0-19143 GCA_905132765.1 Moricandia arvensis
TCAAACAAGAACTTAAAATAGAATGCAAAACAAGACTTAGAATGAAAGTGATAGACTCTATTAGACAGAAGAAGACTCAGAAGGAGATGATGTGTTTTGCCATGGGGTTTGGGGTTCTATTTATAGGTGAAGAACAACCCACCCCCCATGTTACAAAGTTAAGATCTAGATCTAAAATAAAACACACTCATTGATGTTTCTTCCACTTTATCCCATTTGCACACACCTTTTGACCCTTCACAAGGCAAATGTAAATTTGGCTCTTCAGAAAAGGTAGAGAAAGTTAGGCCACTTGATCCACCAAACTCGTCCAGCACATGAAAAGTGACACAGGCTGTATGGATCGATCGATCTGTTTTTTGTCCAAAAACGGATCGATCGATCCGTGTGTATTTCTTCGAGCAAAAGTTATATTCAATGGCCCCGATCGATCGATCCATTTTTTCGTATAAATGGATCGATCGATCCATGTCCAAATCGATCGATCTGGATTTCAGATCGATCGATCACTTTACCATTTTGCTCTCGGCTTTCTAGGATCGATCGATCTTGATTTCCGATGCATTTGAATCGATCGATTGATGCTTCTTTTTGCTCCTTTTGTGTTCTAATCACCTCCAAAACTCCAAATAGCTCATCCAACACCTACAAGATGCAAATGAACATGTAATAGACTCTAAATGCAAATAAATGTAAGATTAATGCATGAATATATATGAAAATACAAAGCTAAAACTATGCAAAATCATAACATATCACTCACCAGCCATCTCTTAAAACCCTCTTCTTCTTCTCATCAGTTCTGGCCGATGGAGTTTCTACAACTTGTTTCGATTGTGGTGTTTTGACTGTCTTCTTTGGACTGCTCGGTTTAATTCCCATTGAACCAAAATCAATGAAGATTTGTGTACCTTCTTTGCTGAGTGATTTCTTCCATTTGTCTCTCTCGGGTTGTGACTTCTTGGCTTTCTCCTCTTGGTCACGCTCATATTGTGCTATCATCTCGGTTGTACGTTTGTTGTACCTCCATTCTCGCAACTTTTCTTCTTGTGCTTTAAGTTCAGCCTCCTCTTCATAGTTTCTTAATAGTCCAAAAGACACATATCTCTTAGAAGATGAAGAGTTGTACCTCCATTCTTGCAAATTTCCTTCTCGTGCTTTGCGCGTTGCCTTCTCTTCATGGTTTCTCAACAGTCCAAATGACACAGTTGATCTCTTAGCAGATGAAGAGTTACGAATGTCTGGGTGTGAAGAACTCCAAACCTCAGAGTGGCTCTGATACCACATGATACGTCCTAGATTTGAAGGATCACTCTAAGGTTGGTGGATTGGATAAGCCTTGCACCGAATGAGCTAGAAAGCATAAACGATCAAGGGATGTGGATCGAAAGGTGACACAAGAGGTGCGGAAAGTCTCTTGATGCTACCAACTTCTAAGCCCGAAGATATGACACACTCCGACGACTCAAAAGATAAGATGTTCAATGTAGAACAAATGATTCAACAAGTTAAAATGAAAGGTTTTTATTAAAAAGTTGAATGATTTAAAACAATACAAAACAAGCCTTTATATAATAGACATGGAATATAAAAGGTTGAAATACAAAAGAAATAATCAAACATAGAAATTAACAAACTCTTAAACATAGAAGAGTTGACCAGAAATGATGACTTGACCGAAGTTGGAAGGTTTGGAACGAATGACTCTTCGGCTGGTCGAGTCCTTTCGCATGGTCGACGATCATTGAATTGCCGTTAGATTGATATATTATACGACCATGTGTTGTATATTCTTGTTAGGCGTTTCTTGAATAACCCCAAACACTGATTTCTTAATTAAAACAAGGCCTCCATATTTTGTATCAAGCCCATTAGCTTCTCTCGGTCTAGAACTTCATTAATCAAACCGATAAGGCCCATAAACAGCCTATTAAGCCAAGCTATGATTAATTGCCTAGCTGGTTCGTACCTGATTTTCATACATTGTTCCATGATGCTGATTCAGGTCGCATCACTAAGTTAAGCTTATCGTTTAACTTATCTCATTCTCAGGTCGGTTATGATTACCCTGGAGATGATATTGTCGGTGTTGTAGCATTGAAAAGACATTCACCCGGTCAGAGCACAAGTAGCTTGAGCATAAGAGGTTGCACAGCTGCTGTCATTGCTGAAGGACAAACAGCTATCGCTAATGATTCAGTTGGGACCATATTGATGCCATTAACATTGGAGAGGAAATAAATATATATAGAGGAGGGGTTTTCTGCCAAGAAGACACATTACCTATACTACAAATTTAGGTTTTATGTTTCTGCTTATTTCATATTTTAACAATACTCTACACTTTCAAGTTAATGAATTTACTTTGTTTTTTGCATATTCCATACTTTTGGGTATAATGTCGCAGGAACTATCGTTTGGGTCTTATTTCAAAACATATCTTCTATTTGCAACTCTTAGGGTATTTACATATTAGACTCTATTAACTCGATGTCAAGGCTCAATGTCCCCATGGATCTAACATTTTGAATAGTGTATTATTTGTTTGATGCATCTGGTATTAGACTATATTATCTCTATCTGAAAGTGAAATGATACACTTGCAACATCTACAAAGACAAAAATATTAAAACGTCAAATTCCATATAACCGGATTCTACAAACACTCGGACTGTGAGTCTGTGACGGACTTTACATTCACGCTGGTCGTATTAGTTACGCCTTAAACAGTAATCATATAATAGTTTCTTTCAACACAAGTAAACTTGGTAACGTAACTTACCACTACTAAACCCTTCGCCAGCGTCAGGCATGAGCCCATGCATCAGAAACATAACAAAAAGCAACAGAACTATAACTCTAACAAATTGGAACCTTTGATTTTTTCTTCCTGTCGGAAGTTCAACTCGCCTATTAAAAATGAAATCCTTCGGCCTAATAATTCGTAATATGAAACGTAATAATTCAACCAACACTATTCCTTATATCCCTTTTATATAGATCGTTATAAATAAGACACAAATATTATCGGGCTACTCATTTACCTATTGAGCAACTATAACCAAACAAATTGAAGAAACTTCGTCAGCCTCTCGAGATCATCATATTAACGACCATAATTGGGATATTCATTTCTCATATATCTTAGAAAAATCACTAAAGACAAAAAAAATTCTCATATATCTTAGAAAAATCACTAAGGCCAAACAAGTTAGAAAAAAATATCCATAGTCAACCAGATGAAGATGGAGCACCAATGGATTAACAAAACAAAATAATCTCGCCTTATAAAGATTAAACAAACACTTGAAAGATGTAAATTAATTATATATATAGGTTGTGCAACAAGCAAGAAATGTACACTCAATATTGATACAAAAAAATATATATATTCAAAATTAAAGCTCGCACGTCCATGATGCTCAAATAAAGGATAACACAAATATACACCCAAACGTATGGCTGATTTAGCATTCCTCGAAACCCATTGTACATAATACTTTTGACCGTCTTATCTCCAAACTTCCTCATATTTGTATTGGGTTGTCTTGAACAAGATAACCATGAACATTCTATAAAATGAAATAAAAACCATCTTTCCAAGCCTAAAACATTTAAAAAAATAACAAGTACTCCCCCCCCCCCAATTATGAGTTAAGCATCCAAAATACAACAAAGAACCATTCCAAACCAACTATATAGTATAGATGCAACAAAATAAATCATGCTATATATAATCTCTCCTCCAATCAAACCATCCACCTCAAGCATAATTTAAAACATAAATCGTTCTCATATATTACTTCCACTGGCAATCTTAACACACAAACAACAAATCTAGCAACAATTATACAAGCCAAAATAACAAAAATATCATATCCCGCGCGTAGCGCGGACTAACCCTAGTTATAAATAAAATTTAATTATTTTTTCAGAGATCAGTAACTAACTAGCAATGTAAGTTTATTTATTTATTTTTCATGAGGAAATGTTTTAACTTGTTCCCATTTCTTGATCCCATAATTACTGCCATGCTTGATAATTTAATATCATTGATCCGAAGACGACATACAAACCAATATGGAATCATTATATCCTTCATTTTCTATTTAAATTTTAATTTTGTATATAAATTATGGTAGTTAAATTATTATTAAAAGTAAAAATACATTAATTTGTCACTATTTGTCATCTCGGCTTCAGCTGCCAAAGTTGCAATAATGAAGGTTGGTGCGCATATGTTTTTTTTTTTGCGCTAGATATTTGACTATAGGAGTCAACAAGTCAACTTAAACATAACTTTTCATTATTCTAACTATTTATGTACAAATACCTTTAATTAATCATAAAAAGGGTAGATACCATTCAAATTGAGTCTAATTAGTTAACAAGTTTGAGTAAGAAATGATTGACACAAAAACAAGTTTGAATAAAATTGTAACTTGGTCTAGTTTACGCACTACTTTTAATAAAATTGGTAATGAAATTATAGACGACACTAAAGCTAATACTCCTATATTATCAGTTGAATTTGTTGAGTTAGCTAGTATATATTCGTCAAATAGAGAACACGCAGTAACTTTTTCGTGTTCAATCAGTTATATAGCCTGAAACAATTAGAAGTGGGTTTGTTGGTATAGTAATTCAAACTATCAAAGCCAATAAGCTATGCAATCATGATTGTCCATTACTACAGAATTACAACATATATAAATTATAGTTTTTTCAAACCACCAAACACGTTAATTTACTAGACAGTGATCATAAATTTTTTGCTTCCTTTCAGAAAAAAAAAGAAGAAGAAGCATTTTGCTTCCGTCGTCCTATAGTTAAACCTATATACTGATAACTAACGTAAAATCATTTTTCTTTAATGTTACCAACTGTTCAAATGAAAAGAATACTAAGTTATGTTCTCATCGGACAAGAAACAAACTTCTCCACGTGGTTTAATTTTCTAGGGCTTTTGATAAGAGACTTCTAGCTTCGACGAAATCTGTCTTCATGCCACGTGGAATGCGTACATTCTCCATCCACAGGGCACCTAATGCTAAAGCTAAATTGGACCGATCTTTACTGTTTTAAAAATTCATGCGCAGCCGACATATTAGGGTTAAGTATGGAGGACAATATGGGGAAAATCTCTTTTAAATACACAAACTAATTTCTATTTGTTAATAAAATACACAAATTATTTTGGATTTCTGTTTAATACACAAACAAATTTTCGTTACCTATTAAATACACAAACTTTTGAAATTTGCAGATTTTACATATCGTTTTAGACAGCGTCAACTATGTTTAAGGAAGTGACAACGGAGTTATTTTTTAACTAAACACGTTTTTAACTTATATAAAACAAATTCCTTAAAAACATAAACTAATTTTCATTTCCTAATAAAATACACTAACTATTTTGGATCCCCATTTAATACACGAACTAAATTTTGTTTCCCATCAAATAAATATTTTTTTTAAAATTTGTAGATTTTACACATCAGTTTAAATGACATCGATGTTTAACTGAAGATGATGTAGTTATTGTGAAAAATACGCTCACTCTTAAACAAAACCTCTCAAATCGATTGAACCGTAATTCAAGTTATTATAAATTCGAGTTTAGCACCGTATCTGTTCCAACCTCTTTTATTCTACAAACTTTGTTCATTTTCTTCTTCTTCGCTTTAATTTTCCTTTATATCATTTCAAAGTGAAGTCGATTTCCATGTCACGAAAAAGGAAGAAGAAAATTAGGTCATTTTAAACGATTTTCTGATTTAGAATTAGTTTAGTGTTATGTTTTTATTCTTCACTTTGACTGCAGTAATATATAATGATTCAATCAAAGGTTAATTTAAACTATGAAAACGTAATGGAGAAAAAACTAACAATATAATCTATCAGAAAGATTTTTAAATAATTTTTCCTTCACAGTTTAACCACTTTTTTAATTAAACACTAACATCGTCTCCATTTCTGTTAAACATAGTTGACATATTGTCTAAATTATGTCAAACATAGTTGATGCTGTCTAAATTGATGTGTAAAATCTGTAAATTTTAAACGTTTTTTTGTATTTAATGAGAAACAAAAATTAGTTCGTGTATTAAAAAATGATCCAAAAAAGCTAGTGTATTTATTAGCAAGTGGAAATTAGTTCGTGTATTTTTTCTTCCTAAAAGTTAAACACATGTTTAGTTAAACAATAACGCCGTCATCAATTCCGTTAAACGTAGTTGACACCGTTCTAAAACGATGTTTAAAATCTGCAAATTTCAAAATTTATGTATTTAATAGGTAATGAAGATTAGTTCGTGTATTAAACATGGATCGAAAATAGTTCATGTATATTATTAGCAAATACAAATTAGTCCGTGTATTTTTAAATACTATTATTAGTTATTGTTGACAAAAATCAAAGCAAAATAAGCGTTTATTTTTTTTTGAAAGAATGTTAAATTTATTCAAACAAAAAACTTTTGTACAAATGATGTGACATTGTTTGAATGAGTTGAATTTTTAGAAATGTAGAAACTTAAATAGCTTCAAAAGCTTCCAATCTTCAATCTTCAATCATCTTGCAAGTCTCTGAGGGAGTCAATTCGGTTTCTGATTTGTTTATCAATGAATGAACACAAGCAAGCTTGGTCTTGCAGGGGTACACCATGCTTTCGACCATTTCTTTCTCTCCAAATTGAATAAACTGTAGCTTGGAATGAGTACCAGAGCAGGAACAGAGAATTACTGTCCCGAGTGCTGTCCATTAAGCTCTGCAAAATATCACTCCATACATAAGTGTATCGCTGACCCATGAGCTTCTGAGTTAACCTACGCCAGATTGCTTCAGAATAGGAACAGCTAAAGAAGAGGTGGTCCCTTGATTCATTTTGTGTGCTGCATAGGATACAAACCATATCAGATTGAGGGCTCCATTTATGAATACGATCAGCAGTAGCTAAACGGTCATGAATTGCAACCCATGTCAGTGCAGAGTATTTTGGTGTTGCAGAGGGAAACCATATTCCATGATACCAGCTCACTTGTGGCGCGCCCTCTCTTGTAATGTTCCAAGTCTGATTTGTGCTAAACATCGGCTTAAACACGTCATTCTGCCCCTTCCAAAAATGTATATCCTTCCCTTGTGACAGTCCTTGATTCCGAAGTTTCAGAATCTCATTTTCAATAAGAGTCAGATTTTCAACCCGGTGCCTTCTTATTCTATACTTCTGCACTGCCATCTCCACCGTCACTTCTCTAGGGATTCCCAAATCAATGCAACCTCGTGGACCTGTCACATCCATCACCCTGCCCAAAGGTGACCAAACATCATACCAAAAAGAAACCGTAGAGCCACTGATGACTGTCACTTTCATTAAGTGTTGCGCTAGAGCTCTATGCTTAAGAATCTTCTTCCAAAGCCAGGAACCTAGTGAGCTCTTATGATTTGTATTCCAAAAGGATCCCTTGCGAATCAAGTAATGGTGAACCCATCTAGTCCAAAGTGAGTTTGACGTAGTAATCCTCCACACCAGTTTCAGAGTACTCACCTTATTCATTTCTTCCAATGATTGGAGTCCTAGACCCCTCTCCTCCTTCGGCAAGCAAACTACATACCAAGATAGCTTGGCTTTATGAGAGTTCAAGGTTGGGCCAGACCAAAGAAAAGCTGAGCATAGTTGGTCAATCTCTTTGATACATTGCTTAGGTAACTTAAATGTAGACATCGAGAAGTTGATCAAGCTGTGTATTACAGAAGATATTAACTGTAACCTTCCGGCCAGAGAAAGGTGACGAGAGGTCCAAGACGATAGTCTTTTCCGAACTTGTTTATTTTACAATAAGCGTTTATTTTACAAATCAAACTCCAATATTTTAAAGAAAAAAAACATTAGTATTGTGTTGTTACGTTTATAATTAACAAGATTCTAAATCTTGGTTAATATGGCATCTAAACACCCAACTAGACAGCAAATTGATCATAATCAAAACAATTTTGTAAAAATCCGATTTGAACATTCAAATTAGTTTAAACTATGATAAAGTGGTTTATATCAATCTACGTGAGTTCATATAGATTTAAATTGGTGTAAACCGATTAAATCAACTAGCAATGTTAGTGCAAGTTACAAGTTTGTTTGATTTTTCTTTTGTAAATTTAATATTTTAAATTCATCAAAATTATTTCATAATTAAATCTAAAATTTATAATAAATATCTAATATAAACATAAAGTATATGATAAGCAAACAAATTATTATTATATATATATTTTTTGAAATATATGTTAAATTTATTCAAAAGAAAATATCTTTTTTTACAACAAGTAAATCGGTTTTGAAAGACTATGACAAGGAAATCTATATAAGATAGAGAGTATGTTATCCTGTGGCTAGCCACAGAGAGAGTGCTGCTGCAAACTTGAAGTTTCCTTGTTGGCAAAAGCCATGCATATGTTCCGAACTTGTCAATCCACCATTCTTGCCCAGTGCTACTGCTATAGTAGGTGTGGCCCCATGTCTCCTTTCATTTCTTTCTTTCCACAATGAATGTATTGTTTCTTGGATAGTGTATCGGGAGCAAGAACATTTCGAGAGTACATTTCGAGAGTATCTATGTTCCTCTTTATACTCAAGTCCAAAAGTTCTGACCACTTTGTAGTGATCTCATTTGCAGCAGACCCGACATCAGAAGCGACCAGACCTCCGATGAGTAAGTGCAATAAAAAAACAGGTGTTCTCGACTCTCTAAAAGGTCTTGACAGAAGATGCACGATGAGTTTGTATTTGCATTCCAGGAAAGCATTCTATTAACTATGGATAACCTATTATGGATGGTAACCCAATGTAGAAAAGCATACTTTGGTGTATAGTGTTGAAACCATATTGATTTCCACCAGGTGACTTGTGACTCATGCTTCCGAATCAGCTCCCATGTTTGCTTTGTTGAGAAGCTGGGTTTGAACTATTTGTAGCTTGTTTTCAGAGAGATTGATCCTGTGACAATGTCATCTTCGCCCTTTGTACATCAGTAAGCCTTTCAACTTCATTGAAAGCTTCCACTCGATGTTGTCGACGTCTCTCATTAGTCATAGCCATGTAAACGGTTGAGTGTGCTGGAATGCCCATATCAACACATCCCGAGGCCCAAAAGATCATGTAGGCTACCCCTAGGTTACCATGAATCAAACTAGAAAGAGGTTCCTTGTCCATCTCCCACTCTCATTCTTTGAAACTCTTTTTGCCTTATCCCAATACTTTAAAATCTTCCTCCACATCCAAGAACCAGCTGCCATTGCATCATTAATAGACCAGAAATACCCTCGCTTGATCAGATAAGTATGAATCCCACTTTGACCAAAGAGAAGATTGACCAAGAGACAATGCGCCATATCAACTTCAGGCAGCAGACATTATTCACTTCCTGTAAAGATCGAAGACCGAGACCATCTTCATGTTTATTCCTAGTCACTGTTTCCCAAGAAATCTTAGTTTTTTGAGAGCTTAAAATAGGTCCCGACCACAGAAACGCTGAGCAGATCTATCTATCTCTTTAATATATTCTCTCGGTAGCAAGAAATAAGCCATCCAGAAATTGACTATACTTAACAACACGTATTTTATGAGTTGGAATCGCCCTGCCATAGAGAGGAACTTGGTTTGTCCAGATACCAATACGGTTCGTATTTTCTCAATCAAAAACATTATAATCAAACAAATTATTCCTTAACGCTTAGACTTTATTTATGTCCTTGGATAATCTACCTAGTAATTAGACGTATACAACACCTAACTATCGCCTAGTATTTTTAAACTAAGAAATCAGTTTACTGGCGTCTAAGCACTTGATTAGGTAACCGATATATATATTTTTTAATAAAAAACTGTTTAAACCATCATAAATTAGTTTATATCAGTCTAAATGGGTTCTATATATATTTAATTGGTGCAAAACCGGTTAATTAAACAACAATTCTAGTGCAAGTCCACAAGTATGTTTGATTTTTATTTTGTATATCTAACTTTTTTAATTCATCAAAATTATATAATTAAATCGAATAATTAAAAATATCTAGTATAAAAGTAAAGTATATAATAAGTAAAGAAATTATTCGTTATTGCTTAGATTCTACTTATGTCTCGAATAATCTATCTAGTTATTAAGTGTATACAAAACGCCTAGTTATCACCTATAATAATTTTTGAACATTAATAACTAGTGATAACTTTTTATTTGTTGATTTATTATAAAAAAAGTGTGAACACATCAGAACCAGACACACACAAATTATTAATAAAAATAACTTGAAATGAAAAATATAATGAACAACCATTCAAATTTAAAGAGAAGTTTTTAACAAAATAAATAAGGACAAGTATAGTTTTCATATCGCTGATAACACAACAGAGAGAGTGAAATTCATAATTAAAAAAAAATCCCCTTCTTATTATTTGAGAAGCACTTTTATAAATAAACTTTTATCCCATATGTTATTAACAACTTTACAATTTCCTAGGTGCCAAAACCACATTCCACCTCACAACCTCTTTTAAATAACCCTATTTGGCTTACACTAATTACATGTTATACCATTGCCAAAAACATATAGTATTTCATTTTATACATATTGATTCTAAGCATTTATTTTAAGCATCTTGCCAAAAACACATAATCTCATTTCATGAACGTGTTCACTAAATTTAGAATATTGAAACTTTTTATACATCCATATAACGACACTATTTTATAAAATGTTAAACCTGTAGATAATATAATTTATATGTCGTATTAAGTTATATCGATATTTTTTAACATTCATATCAACTCGAAATAATTTTATGTCATTGACCATCATATTATATAGTTTTTCTAATTTATATTATATAATATACTATGCTGAATAAACCAAAACAATCAGAATGTTGTGCGATTTGTCTATGTATTGTTGTATATTAGTTAGTTATTATTAGTAATTTGTTAGCATAATAGTTGTGTACTGATCGTAAACAATATAATCATATTATTCTGATTATAAACACTTAGATACAATATAAAAATATTATTGGAAAATGAATCATATAGTCCATAAATTTGAATGAGTCGGAAAAAAAACGCTGGATCCTGATTAAGCTATATTTCTTTAATGGAGTAAATCACGGTGTTAAAGATTGAATCCTCCAATTCAAATAATTAATGAAAGTTGGTCATGAAATTTCAATCAGCCAAACACTTTTAGAATGATTGACTTTCGTATTTGTGGTATTTAAGTTATGGAAAGTCTATTGTATTCTTTCCAATTCTAGAAGATAATATTCGCAATGATTGATCGTTTTACTATATGATAATAACCTAAAATGTTAAATAGCTATGGTCACAACTTTGAATAAATATGTGATTAATTATGGATTTTTTTGGTGTGATTTTAGGGTTAAAATATCGAATATTATACAATAGATTTACTTCGCTTAAGAATTTTTTAAGAAAAAATGTAACTAACCTTATATAAAACATAATAAATTTAGTCAATCCGTCATTTTTATAACATGTAATATATGTGGACCCTGATATTTACTTTTCAAAAATATTTAAACTAAAAAGTATAATCTTTTATAGGTCGGTTCACTCTGCGTGCGCATGTTATCACCTAGTAAAGAAGTAAATACAATTGGAACTTTACTAAAGTTAGCATTTTAAGGATGTCAGATCATTAGTCGTTCTACTTAACTAGCAAATTATATAGCTATGTATATAATAATTAATTCAATAGATCTCAGCATTGCATGATGAATAATGTATGTTTAATATACTAGCTAGTTGGGTGGATATGAATTTATCTAAATTTAGAGTGTACATTAGCAAAACCTTCTGCCACCTCTCGCATGCGTATGTAGGATAGTATAATTCGATATCTAGTCCAATTTATACATTGTATTACAAAGCTATAACGCTATATGTTTTAGGCTTAAAATTAACATTTGTAAAAGGCAAAGTTTTAAACCCTAACCCGGATACTGACCAGACAACTTTTCGGATCATCACGTTATTGGATCGACCACAGCCGAACTGCCGTTAATAAATTATTTAATTTTATTATATAATAGTATATGGTACTGAAAATATAAGAAATATTTTATGTTTTAAATAAATTTAGAAAAAATTTAATTTTAGTTTTCTTTATTTTGATTTTCATTTCACATACATAATATCAGAAAAATAATTTAGACTCTTCAAAGTTTTTTCAACAAGTTAAGAGTTACATCATATAATAAAATATATCAAATTAAAAAAAGTATTTAAATGTCTAATGTAAATAATAAATTAAAATTAAATCCAAATAAGCCAAAAGTAAAACATAGTATTGTAAAATATTATCGATAACAAAAATAAAATAATAGCAAATCACATCAACTAGTTTTGTTAATAGATTTATAACCACATGATCATATGATCTTTATTTCATTTCTTAAACTAAAAACCTAACTTCTTAATTTGAATACAAAACATATTTTAATAATGTCACTCAAAAGATCTAAAACAATAAGTAAAATTACATATTAGTTTAACCAGTGGTTCAACCGGTAGCTAAATTATGGATTTAATGGTTTTATATAAGTTTTTATTTTAAATAGTAGTTTTTCTAAAACTCAAATGAATTACATACTAGATCACCAAATTACCGGTTCAACCTAGGATTTGTCGGATTTCAAAATAACTGGTAAAAAGGCATGACTGAGCAAGTGCAGCCCTCTTTTTTTTACATCAAAGATGGTCCAAAAGTTCCTAAGTATAGTGTAAATTTTCTTCTGTAATACAGTCCTAAAAACATAGCATTGTGTAAACATTAAACAATAAATATATCAATGGATTCATTTATTGTACTCCTAATTCCTAATTATTGCGTCATATTCAGCAGGATCTACATGAAAAAACTTTTTTGGCATTTTTGTCAACTATAATGCATGGTTTAAGATCTAAAGTGAGAATAAAATAGAAACAAGAAAATATCAGAAAATACTGTATCACCATTTAATAGTAACGATATAGATTAAATATTTTTATTTGACTAAAAAATATCTTAATTAAATATATAAAATAGTATTGTTCGAACTTGCCATATATGATTATTCCACTTACGGTTGGTGGGGAATAGGAACTCACCCAAAACTTACATAGTTATTTTTATATATACACGAGTATACAATAGCATTAAATGTTGAATATATAGTAATAATTTAGTCCCAATGTCAAATAAGTAATCGACAAGAGACAAGGGTGGGATAAAGAAATGACACTTTCTCTTTCTAGGGATCATGGACTTTGCTTTTGCTTCACTTCTATGCTTCGTTTCAACAACACACATATTAAATAAGAATAAGCTCCAATGCTATTTCGCTCATGTATTGTTGATTTTAGTTTTAGCAGAAAAATAAACCTTGCCCTAAACTCGTATATATCATACACGAAATAGGATTTTAAAATATTTTATCTTAATATATTCAGTAGTTTGTTGGTTAGTTAAGTAGTTACCAAAACTTCCACCCAATTCTCTAGAGCATTTCCACACAAGAACAACAACTTATTATGATATGTTCAACTCAAGGCAAATTAATTTTGAGGTCCTAAGGGCATGAATATCCTTTGGAATTTTGGGTTCTTAAGGCGGTGGGCTCACCAAAAAGGTAAAAACCCAAAAACCATTTCTCAAAAATCACTCTCCAAAATCACCAAATAATAACTAGTTACTAAGGTTTTTTTGTATTGTTTGCGGATCTCACTGACACGTGGTAGCTTGCAATTGTGTTTTTTTAATTTTTTTTTTAAAATTAACAAAAAAAAACGTTAAAACCCTTAAAAGTTTTTGGGATAATCATGGTCTAAGAGCCGAAAACTTTTATGATTTAACAATAATTTAAAATCAAAAATACAAAACATAGTATCTAATAAAATATAACATGGATGTATTTTTGTGAAAAAGAAATGAATAATTTTTTTTTGAGAACTGTCCTATCTTTCTTTATTATTTCATCATTATATAAGCTGAGACTTATAAGTTATCCAAAAATTTATAAATGTATAGGTGAAACTGATATGACATTTTTTTAGATTTTCATGACATTTTTGCCAAGGTGATTTATTTGTTGGGTAAAGTTTTGTTACAATTTGTAAAAATTCATACGAAGAAAACGAGAAAAGAGGTGCCACCAAAAAAAAAGAAAAACGAGAAAACGGAATAGGACCCACACGACCCAGAACAAATTATGAGCCACCACGTCAAGCAACTTCCATATGTGAGTCCCAAATTAACACTATTGCTGGTCGACTCATAGCTTATCAAAATGCATACAAATTTATCAAATTATAGAAAAAGAAGAATTTCAGGTTTAATCTTGTCAAAAATATAGAAAAGTTACAAACTTCTCAAATTAAAATTTGGTGAAGATATAACTCGAGTCATAAGCGTTCAAGTTTTTTTTTTTGTTAACAATATAGCGTTCAAGTTTTCTTCTCTAAGATTGTGCTAACCAAAATGAATCGAACCAGGACGCTAGCTAGTATACGTCCCATCCTATTACGTTTTATTTTCCAAAGGATGTTCGAATAGAATGTGTGAATATAAAAAAGTAGTATAGAGTTCAATAATTACCTTTAAATATATATATTATTATTACTTAGTGATGTCATTGGATATATTATATATTATATACTTATTATATACAGGGTAGTCTTGAAGAAGATACACGTCACTTTGACAATAATTAAGGTATCTCTCCACATTTACTTTCGTTGGAAATGATCAAATGAATACAAAATGCATACATATTTTGAAAGTGACTTTTGAATTTGCATAAAGAAAGACTTTTGAAGTCTTCGAACCTTTTGTTTGAATTCCACAAATAAATATCTCTCGACTCTGAAAGTAAAGGATCTTGTTGTTACTGCCGCTGGAAGTAACTTGTGGCGTCGTGAATTTACTCGTCAAATATTTGATATGTGAGAAACATGAAAGAAAAAAAAAACATGCGCTGGAGATAAGTTTGTCGAAAATTTGAAACTCGTTGACGGCATGGTATATTTTCACATTTTAAACAGTTTTGTTTTTGTTTTTTCTTTTTTTTTTTGCAAAATAGTTTTTAAACAGTTTTGTTTATCGTGGACCTTTGGGATATTTTTTTGTTGTTAAGTTGTTTCTGAAACTGTTAATAGTGTTGTCAGTTTGCTGCATCTCGGTAGTCATTTGTAATAGCTAGCAATTCTTCTAGACAATTTAAGGCTAACTGTTCCAGCCGACATGTTCCTACAGCTATATCTGAATTGGACCAACCTTGTATGAATCTGATCTTGACTGTTTGAATAAACTCATCTTAGTTTCGACCAACAATTTCAACCTTTTTGTTGATTTTGAACAACCGTTATCCAGCCGACCAGCTCAACTACCATGTCTGAATCTGACAACACTTATTTGAATCCATCTATTGCTATCTGAAAATTTGCATTGTCTGAATCACTGTCCAAGCACTTCTGAATTCGTGGACTGGACTACGTAAGCATAATTCGAGTGTAAGACTGACTAACAAAGCTTTGAATGGCTCAAAAACAATTATGATCCTATCAGACATCGATCTGACTCTTCTTCCTCTACAATCAATCCATTCAAATTTGACCATCTCTTCTAGCATTATCAAACCCGATCAGTTTGTCTAGTAGTTTAAGCCAATTAGTTCTTGGATCATCCTATCTTCGATTCTCGGAACAAGAACATTGCACAATGCCTTAGATAATACACATAAAAATTATTAGAAAAATAGCACAGAAAAAACACCTCAAAATAGCACAGCCAATCAGTTTTAAATTGAATCCTAGTTCCACCTCCTAAATATTAAACTTTAACACTAAAACTTAACTACTAAACCTAATCCTAAATATATATTAATTTTTAATTTTTTTTTTTAAATTTCTTTTTAACACAATATTTTTTGATGTACTACTTTAGAACAACAAATATTTCAGTGTTATTTTAAGGTATTTCTCTATCCATTGTTTTCATGAGTTAAAATCATTAATATATAGTAGAAACCATAGAACTTCCGATAAATTTATTGGACCAACATATGATACATGAATTATCTGCCAAGATAACTCTAGACTAGATGGAACGGGATACACCACGACATGTTGTGTTTGTGATAAAAGAGTTAATGTTCGTCAAGAAATAGTTTTTTCTTTACACTTTAGACGGTCTCCATCAAGAGCTGGTGGATGGTAATGGAGGTTGACATCCATCTCTCTCTCTCTCAAAATCTTGCTTGAGCCCTCTTCCCCGCCTCTCATTTCTCCGAAGCTTTTGCATAAAAAAAGTATCTCAGTAGAGGTTAAAAGACATTGAGAGACTATGAGAGAGAGAGAGAGAGAGAGAGAGAGAGAGAGAGAGAGAGAGTAGTATAGAATATTATGACACGGTTGTCTACTTTTTATTCTTGTGTCTTCTCTCTTTCTCCTTCATCATCATCTGATTTTCTTTATTTAACCCTACTCTCTTTTCTCTTTTCCTATCGTCTCTCTCTTTCTTCACTTTCTCTTGGGATTTGATCTCTTTCCGGTGGCTATTCCCGATGATAACTGTCAAATCTTCTCCATTTGCATAACATCTTCTTTAGGGTTAGCTGTCTCCTTCTCTATCTCTCTCTAGCTCTAACTCTATAGTGTATTTAATGAAGTGGTCGATCTTTGCAAGTACAGTAGAATCTACGCACATACAATAACTAAGACTCGGAGCTTTTAAAGGTCTTGAGTTAAATCTGCCTGTGTTCGAGTTTGCTGAGGTATAGAGCCTAACTTTCTCTGAAGGTTATACTCCATCTTTGATCATCTCTCTAAGTTTTTGGGTTTTTCTTAATTCAGATATTTACCTTTTTTCTCTTGAAACTTGTTACCTTTTTAAACGATTATCATGATTACGATGATGATCATCATTTATTGTCCTCTCGTTCTACTCAATGTTGCTATTGTTACACGCTAAGCAAAATACATGAAAGCAGATGACTTTTCCCTAAGATCTGTTATTATTGAGAAAATTAATCTTTATGAGATGATCAGCCTAGGGGTATCAATAAGTCCATATATGCAGTTTTCATTATATCTAGCATATATGAACATTCCTTGCAAGATTTATAACACGGACAATTTCTTCACTCTATTACCATGTTTTTTTCTCTTCTTTTCTTTTCTTTTCTTTTCTTTTGATAACTATCTTATGTTCATAACAAACTTTTTGATTATTTTATTTATTCTTCCATGTTCAAGAGTACTACAAATCTAAACTCATTTGATGGGCTTAATCGGCTATCTGTATTTTCCATCGTTCTTAAGATGTATAATTGTTTTTTTTGTTGCCACAAAGTGTAAAATAAGCTTGTAAGAACAACTTAATTAGCTGGAAAATCATATACACACGTGATTGTATAGTAAGATATGCACTCCCTCCGTTTTAATACAAGACGTTTTAGAGAATTATTTTTGTTTTAAATTACATCATGTTTTCATTTTTCAATGTAAAATTTTAGTGAATTTTTATATTCTCTAGTATATTTTTATATTCGTTAGTTTATGATACTTAATATATTTTATCTAGAAAATATATAAAACAATTTTTTTTCTTAATCCTATAACGACATTTATCAGAAAAAAGGAGGGAGTAGATAAAATGTGTATGTGTGCACATACAGTTGTCTGTTTACCATATGTCTAGAGATAACCCTAATTAGCTTCTGGGCAAAGCTAGTTGAAACTATCTATCACTAAATCCACATATGTAAGTTGCATTGTTACATATATATGTCTAAAGTCCGAGCGATAAACCCTAGTTACATTCTGACAAAGTTAGTTGAGGCGATCTCACCAGAACATATATTAAAGTGCATCTATAGCGATTCTTAAATTTAACTTTCATGGTCGTAATTTTAACATTCAATGTTTTCATATCATAAGCAGGTTATAATCTCAATACCTACCGAAAATATAAAAACTAAAGGATGAATTCCTTTTCACATGTACCTCCTGGCTTCAGATTTCATCCAACTGATGAAGAACTTGTGGACTACTACCTAAGGAAAAAAGTTGCATCAAAAAGAATAGAAATCGATTTCATCAAAGACGTTGACCTCTACAAGATTGAGCCATGGGATCTTCAAGGTTCGGCCCGAAAATCATGTCATTTTATCTCTTTAGTAATCCTTGTGTTAATTAATAGAAAGGGTTAATTGTTGTTTTTTTCTTTGTAAAACAATAGAGTTATGCAAAATAGGAAACGAAGAGCAAAGTGAATGGTACTTCTTTAGCCATAAAGACAAGAAGTATCCCACGGGAACTCGAACCAATAGAGCAACAAAAGCAGGATTCTGGAAAGCCACTGGACGAGACAAGGCTATATATTTAAGACATGGTCTTATCGGTATGAGGAAGACACTTGTGTTTTACAAAGGAAGAGCCCCAAATGGACAGAAATCAGACTGGATCATGCACGAGTATCGACTAGAAACAAATGAAAATGGAATCCCTCAGGTATATATATTGATCCAAACTCATATCTAGTTTAATTTTACGAAAGATATCTCGCAAATATTTGATCTACATTAAGACACATGCATGACTTCTATGTCCGATGAAAATTAACCAAAGTCATGTTATAACAAATTAAATGGGAGTTAAGCATGTTACAAATGAGGACCATTGTTCCCTATTTGGTACAAAAGTTTTACTAAATTTTACAATTATATATAGCTTACCATGTTATTAAAAGCTTACTAAATTTGTCGTCATATATATCCTAGTTCACTACAATTAACATGGCATGTCCGCGCATTCTAACTAACATGGCACTGTTCACACATGGATATTTATGTGCAGGAAGAAGGATGGGTGGTGTGTAGGGTTTTCAAGAAGAGATTGGTGGCAACAATGAGGAAAATGGAAGATTATGATTCTTCTCCTTCTCATTGGTACGATGACCAGCTCTCTTTCATGGCCTCCAAGCTCGATTTCAACCCCTCAAGTCTGACTCTTCACAATCATCATCATCATCATTATAACTACTACCATCACCACCAGCCATTGCCTTATGGCCTCACTGCGTCTTCAGCTTATACACTC
>CAJHQP010010301.1:0-19141 GCA_905132765.1 Moricandia arvensis
TAAGCTTATAGTTTTGTTTTTAAGTTTACTTTTATGACTTCTTGTTTTGGGTTAAGTTTTGAGATAAAAACCAAAATAAATTTAAAAATGTTTCTGTTCCAAAAATAACACTCAATGAAAAATGATTAAAATAAACTTTATTAAAGAATATAAATATATATTTATACCATTGGGTTAACTAATCTAAACTTAGGGTTTAGAGTTATGGGGTGGAGTTAAGGTTTAAAAATTAAAAAAATTTAAAAATATTAAAATTTTCAAAATAAAAAATCTATTTTGGTAATTTTTTTTTTTGAAGGTTTATTTTTTGACAAAAACTTTCAAAAGAGTTATTTGAGAGATTTGCCCTTAAGTTTTTGTTATTAAACTTTTTTAAAAATTCCTAAACATTTTATAAAAGGACACATTGGTTAAGCCCAAGTCCGGTCTAGGGCTAAGCCGGATGAATCATTGACCTTGGACCATCGGATTTGTTGAAGAAATTTATATATATATAGACCCTCAAAAAAAATTTTAGTTTCCAAATTTATAGAAAAAAAAATTTAGTTGAAATCGTTAAGAAATGGTATTATGTTTCTTAAATCTACGTTGTTCACTGGTATTCTCTCTTAAGAACTAAGAACGTTGTTCACTGAAGAGGACAACGATTCTTGGATACAAAGAGCTGAGAAAACTAATTTCATGTGTATGTCCACCAGAGGCGAGACAGATTCAATTCCTTCCAACGAGAGAAAACTAATTATTTTTTTTCTAATAATTATTTTTGCAAAGGTCCATGGATACTATGTTGCTCCTTCAATCATCATCACCTCGAACGGTTTCTGGGCAGTGCTCAAGATCCTCTGTTATCTCAGAATCTCGTCGGCTTTGTTTAACTATGAATGTAATTAAAAAGACATAAAATGACTGTTTGATGTAATTTTTTCGAACGTGAAACACGTGACATAGAGCACGTCTCGGACGTTGTTCAAGATGTAGAAGAAGTTAAATGGGCCAAGTTTAATTTCAGCCCATTTGTTCGATGACTTTTAACGAGCCGTTTCGACAAAGCTCGAAAAGGCCTTGATTCACACACCGTCCATCCGTCAAGTAACGGCGTTAGAAGAAGTTGAAACGGTGACGTTTGGTAGGTGAGACACGCGGATCAGATTGTGCTTTGTCTCCTAATCCTATCTATTTCAGAGCATTATATACGCACACCATAAAACGTGTTAAATCATCATAGCGACAATCAAACACACACACATAGAAAAAAAGGAAACAAGTGAAAACCATCTCTCTTCTCATCTAAGATCTCCGGTGAATAAAAACTAAGTTATATGGCAACCAGATCGAAGAGTTTTCAGTTGATCACCAGCTTAAGGAAGCACCTAGTTGTCTCCGTCTTCCCACGCGCCACTGCCTCTGCTCCCTTCACTTCACGGTATCAAACACTTTTGTCTCTCTTTCTCTGCATTCTTTTTTCTTCATACAAATTATTTGATATTTCTTTAAACCTAAGTGTATATATACACATTACTGACATAAAATGAGAAAAGACTACATGTTTCTGTGGAAGTATTTATGTTCTCCCGACTTTTAGATTCGATTCACCGTGGGAGTAGTACTTTACGTCAAAAATGATATTAGCGGAGAACTCTCTTCGAAAAAAAATAATATTTATGTTCTCCAGCAGTGTATTAGAACGTTTTGATTATGGTAAAATTAACATAAGCATCGTAGATTAGGTTAGAAGTTTGGTTTTTAATTCTTTGGTCCAAATATTTTAATTCTTCCACTTAATTAAATTCAAGATACTATTCCAGTACAATATTCCTGGATCCAGGAAGTTTCATATATTAGTTTCATTTTCAGGAGCTAAGAGCATGATTAACCCTAGTTTGCATGTGGAGTTTTTAACTTTTCTAAAAGACGTTTCTTAATTTTTAATTAAAAAACATAAGAACCGTCTTTTAAATAATAGACATAAGAATCGTCTTTTAACCGAAAACTATATAAAAAAAAAAATTATGTTAAGAACCTCACTTTAAGAGACCGAAATTAATCATGGCCTAAGGCTTTTAGATCAGTTATATTCTAATAATAATTAGTTTTTATTATTTTCAGTGTTAGATATTTGCATTTTCTCTCTTTGAAATGCATATTTGCTTGGTTTTAACGAAATGGATCTGAAAAAAATCCTGTGATTTTGGTACAAGTGTATTCATTTTTTTTTGGATCAAAATATGTATCAAGCATCTTTAAACTTTTTTAAAAGTAATTGTACAAGTGTACAGTACAAGAAAACACATGGCACATGCGTTTTAGCCTTAAATGGATAATACCAAAGCATATAAGACGATTCAGGGGCTGACACATGTTATCCGACGAACTGACTTCTATAATAGTTTACTACTCTCTCCGTTTTTTAATAATTGACGTTTTGGGAGAAATTTTTTATTTTAAATTATTTGACGTTTTTAATTTTCTATGTAAAATTTATTACTAATTAATGTTAGATGACCAATGATATTATACTTTCTATTTTATTATTGGTTGAATTGTGGTTAGGTAAACAATTAATGATGTTTTTGTTTAGAAAATGATAAAAAATTAAATATTTTTTAATTTGTGTGGATAATCTTAGAACGTCAAATATAAAAAAACGGAGGGAGTAGCATTTTTTGAATCTTTTACTTGACTCGAACAAAAGTTGATAACTCTAAACTGTAAACCTAATGATTTTCCAATTGTAATTGACAGCATAATTTTAGTTATTTACTACAGTCCATTTAAGAAAAAAAAAACTCATTATCTAGATATGGTAGATGTGACGTGGCTGATGACTTTAACAATGTGAGATTACGATAAGAATTGGACCGACAGCTTTGAAGATACTAAACTGATAGAAGCTTTGATGGCTGACTATGACATATTGACATATTTGACACTACTTTTCAGAGAAACAAAGCTTTCTATCTTTAATGATTTACAAAGACCAAAGGAAACATATATCTAAACTATAAGAATTCTTTCTTGCTTGTTGTGGAGTATTTTGTGGTGGCCATATCTTACCTACCCAGCAACAATCTCCCACCCACCAGGATATCATCAGTCTTTAGTTTACTTAGAGCATCTCATTGATTACGAGCACTCTCAAAAGTTCTACCTTTGGATTTTTTAAATAGATATTTAGATATTTATATTAATATTTAAGTATAAATTTAGGAAACTCAACCTAAAACTTTTCTATATAAATATTTTGGATTGAGTTTTCCGTAAAATTAAAAATCTCATAATTAAATATTAATATATATATTATTATTATTTTAAAACTTTCGGAGCTAAAACTCTCATTAAAGATGCTCTAATATCCTTACATGAATATTTTTAAAAAAATATTAATATTTTAGTAAGTATAATTATTTAATTAAATTTTCATTTTTGAAAAAAACTACAACCAATTGCACATCAACACACAAGAAAAAGTATCTAAAGACAACTCTACCGAGATACATTTACCTTCTCTTCTATTTTTTTTTTCTAAACTGTTGAGATATCATCAATGAAAATGCTCTTATAATTATTAATCAGACATATACTGAACATTTCTGTATCAGAAAAATAAAATACTGAGAAATTATATTTTATATTATATATACACGTATGACGTATCCAAGTGGTGGTGCGACTAAGTTTGATAGAAACAATTCGTTTTAAGTATTTTACATTTGTTTTAATCAAATAAAACTTGGAATTTTGAATCAGTTTAAACATAAAATTTTATTGTAACAGAAGTTATTCCTCGGGGTATGACAAGAACGTGGAGGATGAATTGCAGGCAAGTGCAGTTCCTGATGATGTCATAAAGCCAGATTCTGATAAATATTGGTCTCCTCATCCTCAAACCGGAGTCTTTGCCCCCTCCACGACTGATCACAGTCCAGCAGCGGAGGCTGCTCGCCAAAACTCGGCTGTGCTAGAGGAGACTGCTTGGTTTCGTCCCACAAGTCTCGAGGACTTGGACAAGACTCATCATGTTTAAGTCTCGCTCTTATCTCCTTCCAGTTTGTTGTTTCTTCTCATGTGTAATGTTGTAATAAGTTTCTAAGTAGACAAACTGTATGTCAAGCAGCCTCCTGAAAAACTAGGTCGAGCCAGAACCAAAGTCTATCTTCTAGGTTCCGGTAATAAATCATGAGATGAAACCAAACCGGTGATGGAAAACACGAATAAGTAAAATTCTAAACCGTTTTTTTTTAATTACTAGGAGGTTCATGTCAAAACCCTAATCCCAAGACCCGGAACCACAACATGTAATATTAGTCTGGTCTTCGCTGTCATTCGAATTGGAAATCTCTGACACAATTGTTAGAATCATTTCCAGTTAAGTTAATGACTTCTGGTTAAATCGGTTTCTTCAGCTATGATCCCAAGATAGATCAAAAACATGTAATATTAGTCTTGTTTTCACTGTCATTCAAACTGGAAACCCTGACACAATGGTTAGAATCCTTTCCAGTTAAGTTAATGATCTCTAGTTAAATCGGTTTTTTCAGCCATGATCCCAAGATAGATCAAAAACATGTAATATTAGTCTTGTCTTCACTGTCATTCGAACTGAAAACCTCTAGATCAAAAACATGTAATATTAGTCTTGTTTTCACTGTCATTCGAACTGAAAACCTCTGACACAATGGTTAGAATCCTTTCCAGTTAAGTTAATGATCTCTGGTTAAATCAGTTTCTTCAGCCATGACACCAAAATAGATCAAAAAATCTCCGAAGAATGAAAATTAATTAGTCAGCAAAGATTCAGCAAATAAAAACTCTCGTAAGAGTAAAAAGTTAAAACTAATAAATCTAAAGTTGGAACTAAATTAAAGAGACACAAAGCTTTCTCAAAAGAGTGAAAATATATACAAAACGAACCAATGGTATCATATCATTGTTCTACCTCTCCATCTGATCTGTACCGATAAGTAACCAGTCTCTCTACTTAAATTGGTCTCCCTACGGCTAACTTTTTTTTTGTAACTTTAATTCTTCTCCCTACGGCTAACTTTCCCTCGGAGACAGAGTCATCACATAATACAAGCCTGATGGTTGCTAGTTTTAGAGAGAGGTCAGAAACCAAAAAGGTATGGGATTGAGCATAAAGAGAACTTCTCTGGAGAAGGTGATGCATACATTTACCATTCTAAAGGTCATACCTTGAACCCGGGTCAAATGAACTGGGCTCGGTACCAGTACCTACTACCTACCAAGACCAAGTAAGAATTGTGAGCTCTTTGAGAATCTCTCTTTGACTGATATGCTATTTTGTTTGCGTATCTTTCAAATAAAATAAGCTGTTTTGGATCTAACGCTAAACAACTGGGTGCTGCTTACTTAAATCTTCCTTCACCTCAAGAGGAGAGTACATGGTTATTAAATATTATTTTGAAAACTAGTTTTGATAAAATCTATTTTTTACAAAACGACCTTGAAGATCTAGTGAACTATATAATATTAATTGCTGTAAAATTAAATGTAAGCATTAATTGATTTTGACAAGTAACTTGATGGACAAGGATCTAGAGGTTCATTGCAAAGGCTATTTAGGGTTCTCTCATACTCCATGATTAAACAAACTCTCAAAATCTAGAAGCTCTGTTTCAAAAACAAAAGAAAAATATCATTTCCAGCAAGAGATTTAAATATCCTGCTCACATTGCTGTCTTTACAAAACAATATATAATTTTCTATTATCAGCACAGAAAGCAAGTTTTAATAGAAAATCAATTTGATTGCCCAATTGGCTTTACTAAACAATATATACATTTTTTGTTATTATTAGCACATAAAGCAAGTTTTATAGAAAATTAATATTTTGTGATTGTCGCAAATAAGTACAGAAAACACGTTTAATAGGAAATTAATTTGGTTGACCACTAATGAGAAGAAGAGAAACGAATCCTTCATCCTAATTTGAAAAGACAGTTATGATCGCCCACCCTGTCATATATCGTCCTTCCCTCTCTCTCTCAACCTTTCTCCACATATCTCTCCTTTGAGGATTCAACGCACGTTGAGCTAAAAATTCAGACAAGTCAATAATTTAAAACATAGAGACCGGAGATCTTGAGTCTCTCTGTCTGTCCCCTTGAGAAAACGACACACGAGAGAGTCTCGGGATCCCCTTGAGCAAGCCTGCCGTAAGGATGGTGTCTGATGCCGAGAAACAACCGATTGTTTCTGCTGGACAGGTTTTTGCGCTTCTCTTTTAGACATTCTCTTTGGTTTTCTTTGACTAATCATTTTTCAATCACGGCAAGATCTTGTTAAATAAGAGGAAACATACAATACAAGGGTTATGGTTTGGCTATGAATTTCCCTCCAGATGATTGCAACGTTATGAAATCATATTAAAATATTAAGCTGAGATTAGACCTTAGCTTTGATCAAACCATGAATTACTGTGTAGGTTGGTGATTCGTCTTCAGGAGGGCTTAGCTCAGTGAATGAGCCTCTGATAAAGGTGAAGCACCGCCCAGAAAATTACTCTGTTCTTGCAGCCATTCCCCCGTGAGTTCTTTTTTTTTTTTTGGTTGTATCTGTCGTTTTCCTGTGTCGGGTTTGCACATGATAATAGATTTGTCTTAAAGCTTACTAAACAAAAGTCATTTATTGCAGGTTTCTCTTCCCAGCTCTTGGAGCGTTTCTTTTTGGTTATGAGATTGGTGCCACATCTTGTGCTACCATTTCTATTAAGGTATTAATGTCTTAACCCTTTTCTAAAAACACTGTGCATACACCTAGGTACTCAACTTAGAATTTTTTCCCAATCTTACAAATGATTTAAGTTGTGTGCGTCGACTAAAGATATCTTTACTTAAATGTTCACACCTGAACCTGCAGTGCCGTGTGTTGCCTTCAGAGTTCACGATTCTGTTAATTTACTCTGCTTTTTTTTTTGTCTTATCTACAGTCTCCTACGCTGAGTGGAATCTCATGGTACAACTTGTCTTCAGTGGATGTTGGTATCATTGTGAGTCTATATTTCACCTTTCTTGTTTACTGCAACAGTTTTTTATTGTTCTTTCCTAGAGAGCTGTGACCTTTCTTGTAGTTGTGGAAATAAAATAAATTTGCTTACAATATTTTCAAATCTTTGTGCAGACTAGTGGCTCACTGTACGGTGCCTTGATCGGATCCATTGTGGCATTTAGTATTGCCGACATTATAGGTTGGTTGCTTTCGAGTTCTTTATCTTATTACATAGCAGCTTCTCTATCTGAAAGAAAATTGGTTTGAATTGATGTTTTCAAGGAAGGAAGAAAAGGGTTAATTACTGCTGCATTCTTATACCTTGTTGGAGCCATTGTGACTGCAGTTGCGCCTGTCTTTCCTGTTCTGATCATTGGACGCGTTGTGTATGGCATCGGGGTTGGACTGGTAAGATTGATGTATGAATCCATGCAGCTTTGGTGTATACTTTCTTAGCATTCTTCTTAACTTGTAAGCTTATATGTTCATGTATGTTTAGACAATGCATGCGGCTCCAATGTACATTGCTGAAACTGCACCTAGTCAAATACGTGGACGTATGATATCACTAAAGGAATTCTCCATCGTCTTTGGGATGGTTGTAAGTTTCTCACATCTCTGAGGACTTCAGAAGACTTATTGCTCAGTTTGGATTTACAGAATCGCTTCTCTATGTGTTGTGAAGGGAGGATATGGAATCGGTAGCCTCTGGATTACTGTTATATCTGGTTGGCGTTACATGTATGCAACAATTATCCCTTTACCAGTTATTATGGCAATTGGAATGTGTTGGCTACCAGCATCTCCTAGGTGGCTTTTACTCCGCTCTCTCCAGGGAAAAGGAGATGTGGAGAGCCTTCAACAGGAAGCAATCAAGTCTCTTCGGCGCCTTAGAGGGTCTGTTGCAGTTGACTCAGCCTCTGAACAAGTAGACGACATCTTGGCTGAACTTTCCTCTGTGGGTGAAGATAAAGAAGCTACAATTGCTGAACTGTTTCAAGGCAAATGCTTGAAAGCTCTCACTATAGCAGGAGGTTTAGTCTTGTTTCAACAGGTGGTGCAGTTAATTCATCAAATGTCTTTAGCAGAAAAGAAACAATAGCTAAGTATATATATTTTTAACTTTTCAAATGGCAGATAACTGGACAACCAAGTGTGCTTTATTATGCACCATCAATACTACAGGTTCTCTTTTCATCTCTAGTAAAGTTGGCTTTTTGTTTCACTAGGAGTAATCCTAACATGTTTCCTTGCACCACTATATATTACCTGTTAGACTGCTGGCTTCTCTGCTGCAACTGATGCAACTCGGATCTCTATTCCTGCTTGGTCTATTGAAGGTATTCGTTTTCTTCCATCTAGTTTTAAATATTGGAGGATTGATATGCTTTCTTGTACAATCTCATATAGCAATATTAGAAATAATAAAGTATATGAAGGCTTCAGCACATTTAAACCGTTTTATCATTACCGTAAAGCTAGTTTGTGTTTTTCCTTTGGAAGAAGACTTAACTTGTTCTTTACTGTTGCAGTTGGTTATGACTGGAGTTGCTATTGTAGTGATTGACAAACTTGGAAGGAGACCTTTACTCTTTGTGGTGTTAGTGGCATGCGTTTGTCCTCTGACTTCTTCAGTCTATTCAATTTTATGAGACAAAAGGCCCTACATGATTCAGAAACTTAAGCCTCTTCTGTATTTTAAAATTGTGTAACAGGTGATCTCATTGTTCCTCCTGGGGTCATACTACATCTTTTATAATAATATACCAGCTGCAGCTGTGGCTGCGTTGCTACTGTATGTGGGCTGCTATCAGGTTAAACTTTTTCTCATCAAACTTTATTCTGGTAACGTTAAGTTGGTAATGTCAAAAGATTTAACATCAATCTTGCAGTTATCGTTTGGCCCTATAAGTTGGCTGATGATGTCAGAGATCTTTCCCTTAAAACTAAGAGGTCGAGGAATTAGTATAGCAGTGCTTGTGAATTTTGGCACAAACTCGCTTGTGACATTCGCTTTCTCACCTTTAAAGGTAAAAGATTCCAAGACCAAGAAACTCCTTCTCAGTATATATAATATATATTCCTTCAATAGAGTTTACGTATAACTCTGGAGAACATGGTTAAATAGTGATTATTGCACATTTAGCTCTCAGATAACAAACTCAAATTGTGTATGGATACATTGTTGTTCGTATCTTGTTATGTTTTTTTTTTTCCGCAAGATTATCAGGCTTTAGAGGTTGTAGCTCACGTGGTATTTATCTGCAGGAGTTGTTAGGGAGCCGGAGTTCTGTTCTGCGGATTTGGGGCGATATGTGTACCGTCTCTCTTCTTCATATACTTCATTGTGCCTGAGACAAAGGGTCTCACTCTGAAGAGATTGAAGCCAAATGCCTCTAAAAGGTTTTCATCATAGCATCATTTAATTTATACTGCTGCTTCATTGCTTGAGGCTCTGAGTGGCGAACGCAGCAACCACATGTGGCGTCGCCCATTTATACTGTTTTGGTCAAAAAAGAATTGGTGCCAGTGCAACTCATGGTAAAAAGTTTGGTGCGTCTGACAATTTAGAATTCGAATGTTTCTTATGTGTTTGTAAACTGTGAGAAACTTGGAATAGATGTTTCCTCCAATGTTGGTCCATAATGATTTGAACCATGTACCAATCATCTTAAGCATCTCTTCATTTAATTTTCGTTTCTGAATTGATGTTTCCTCCAATGTTGATTTTGTTATTATATGTTGATTTTGCCCTAAAAGCATAGGTTCATTTTCTGTTACCTATGCTTACAATTGATTTTTTCTTGGAACTAGGTTTTCAATCTATTATACAGTTGATTTTGTTATTGATTATTATATTATATATCTTATATGATAAGTTGTTTTGTATAGAAAATTTAAATTTAAATAATATAAGTTAATGATAGATTTGCCAAAGTTAAGTAGATAGTTGATACTCTGTCTCTTTTCATCTCCTCATCTTATGTCAGCTTCCACTCATAGTACGTATTATATAATTAGTTTTGATTTTCACATCATATGCTTGCTAGAAGGGTATAACCTGGAAAACGCAGCAACCACAGGTGACTTCGACATTTTAAACTGTTTCAAGAGATTAGAATACTACTGTTAACATTGTTGCTGGCTTTACAAGATAATGTATCTTTTCTATTATCAGCAAGAAAGCAAGTTTATCTAGAAAATTAAGTTGATTCCCCAATTGGCTTTACAATTTCTTTTCTTTTTTTTGTTATAATTAGCAGATAAAGCAAGTTATATAAGAACATGATATTTTTTTGATTGTCCAAATATAATATTCTTGTTAGTGCAGAAAACAACTTTAGTATGAAATTAATATGGTTGACCATGAGAAGAACAAATGAATCCTTCTTCCTAATTTGAAATGATAGTTATGATTACCCACCCTGTCATATATTGTCCTTCCCTCTCTCTCCTCTGCGAATTGAACGCACGTTGAGGTAAAAATTCAGACAAAGTCCATTACTTCAACATAATCTTGAGTCTATGTCCCTTGAGCTCCTGTGTAGGTTGGTCATTCGTCTTCAGGTGGATGAGTTCAGTAAAGAACTCTCTGATAAAGCGAAGCATAGCTCAGAAACTACTCTGTTCTTGCAGCCATTCCCCGTGAGTGGTTGTATCTGTCGTTTTCAATTGATACAACTGTGGCCACAAAGATTGCTAATTCACAGTTATTACCAATGTTTCTGCTAAAAGAGCAAGTGTGGGGTTTGCACATGATGTAGATTTGTCTGAAAGCTTACTAAGAAGTCATTTTATTTCAGTTTCTCTTCCAGTCTTGGAGCGTTTCTTTTTGGCTACTGAGATTGGTGCAACCTCTTGTGCAATCATTTCTATTAAGGTAGCAATGGCTTAACCTTGTCTGAAAAAACAGTGCATAGCTATTAGGTATTTGAGTTTGAATTTTCTAAGCTGCTGTCTCCAAGTCACACCTTCAGTGCCTTTGTGTTCGTTTCATACGTTAAACTATTCAGTTGATTACTCTGTTTTGTTTTGCTTCTGTACAGTCGCCTATGCTAGTGGATTTCATGGTACAACTTATCTTCAGTGGATGTTGTATCATTGTGAGTCTTATATACCTTTCTTGCTTCTTCTACGTACATGTTTTTTTCCGGATCTCTGATCTTTCTGTGGAAATAAAATAAATATGCTTACAATATTGTGCAGACTAGTTGTTCTCACTATGGTTGCCTTAATTGATCCGTTGTAGCATTTAATATTGCCGACACTATAGGTTTGTTTCTTTTCGATTTTTTTTAAATCTTTGTCACCATCTGAGAGAAACTGATTGTTTTGGATTGATTTTTTTCAAGGAAGAAGAGGGCTTTACTGCTGCATTCTTGTATCTTGTTGGAGCCATTGTTGACTGCAACAGCGCCTGTCTTTCATGTCTGATCATTGGACGGGTTGTGTATGGCATTGGGCTTGATGGTAAGATTTGGTCATGCTACTGTTTGCCTGCTAAAACTTGTGTTTACAATTTGGGCAAGATGTGTATCATGTATGATTCCGTTGCAGCTTTGATACACTGTAGAATTGTTTTTAACTTGTAAGCTATATATGTTTCCATGTATGTTTAGATCACTGCCGCATAAGGCGTCAGCATGTCATTGCAGAGACGTGCACCTAGTCAGATACGCCCAGCTTGGACGTATATAGGATACTCACTAAGGAATTCTCGCACCGTCTTTGGATGGTTGTAGTTCTCACATCTCTGTGACTTCAGAAATTATTGCTCAGTTTGGATACAGACATGCGGTTCTCGTATGTCTTTATGTGATGGGGAGGTGGGATATGGATCGTAGCTCTGGATACTGATGTTGATATCTGAGTTGGCACTGCTCTCTTTACATGTAGGTTAGCACCATTATCCCCTCTACCAGTTATTAGTGGAATAGGATGTGCTGAGGCTACCAGCATCCCTAGATGGCTTTTACTGCGCTCTCTCAGGAACAAGGAGATGATTGGAGAGCCTTACACATCAGCAGCGATCAAGAGTCTCTTCTCGGCGCCTTAGAGGTCTGTTTCAGTTGACTCAGCCGCTGAACAAGTAGACGAGATCTTGGCTGACTTCCTGTGGGGCTACTCGTGTTGAGGATAACGAGTTAGTCTAAGTTGTGATGAACTATTTCAAGGAGTCGCTGAAACCTCTCACTATAGCAGGAGGTTATAGTCTTGTTTCAACAGGTTGCTGCAGTTAATCATCAAATGTCTCATTTGGGGAGAAAGACAATAGCTATGTGTATAAATTTTATTCTGTCGAATGGCAGATACTGGTACGCAAGTGTGGCTTTAAACTTGCAGCTTCAATACTACAGTTCTCTTTCATCTCTGTTGAAGTTGATTTTGTTTCGCTCGGAGGGAACTCCTAACTTGTTTCCTTGTAGCCTACTCTATACATTACATGTTAGTTAGACTGCTGGCTTCTCTGCTCACCTGATGCAACTCGTGTTCTGCGAATTCTTCATTGGTTGCTACTGTGCTTAGGTATTCTCCTTTCTTTCCACGGAGCTTGTACTTCTTCCTCTGACGACTTAAAACTTGGTCTAACTGTTGCAGTCTGCTTGTTAATGACTGCAGTTGCAATATCCGTAGTGATGACAACTTGGAAGGAGACCTTACTTCTTCGATGGTGTTTGTGGCTATGGTTGTGTCTCTGACTTCTTCAGTATTTTCTCTTTTGTTTGTCTAATCTCTATAGTAATTCCTATTGTGTGTTATTTTCAATGCCGTAACACCGTGATCTCATTGTTCCTTCCTTCGGGGTCATACTACACCTTTTTAATATGTACAGCTGGCAGCTGTGGTCGCTTGTTCTACTGTATGTGGCTGCTCACAGGTTAACTCTCTATACAGCCTTTTCAATGTTCCTTGTGACAAGTAAAGTTGATGATCTCAATTACGATTTCTATCACATCTGCAGTTATCGTTTGGCCCTATTAGTTGGCTGATGATGTCAGAGATGTTCTTTACAAACTAGAGTCGCGGAAGGTCGAGCCTCAGCATAGTGTCTTGTGAGTATTTGGCACACAACGCTGTTATGTGACTTCGCTTTCTCTCCTCACATAGCTTAAAGATTCCTGATGAGAGACTTCTACTTCAATCTGTATATCTTCTTTTTTGACTGATGGCTAGCCGAATTACTGTGACTGTGATTTGCGGGGCGTTACGAGCTCTCAGGCCATAGTCTCCTTGTTTATGTCCTCATTTAGCCCTCAGCCTCTAACCAACTAAACAGTGGTTTTGAGCTACAATCTCCTACACATAACCATTTGGCTAACTACAGTGATCATGCTTTGGCGCTAACACTAGAAAGTCTTATTAGTAAACTGTGTACGCATACATATCTTGTTCTGTTTTCTTCTGGAGATTATTGAGTTTTAGAGGTTTTAATTCACTGTATTATATCTGCGGACCTATTAGGAGCTGGAGTTTTTGTTCTGTGGATTTGGGGCGATACTGTTTATATCTCTCTTCTTCATATACTTCATTGTGCCTGAGACAAAGGGTCTCACTCTTGAGGAGATTGAAGCTAAATGTTTTAAAAGGTTTTCTCATCTTAGCTCCATTTGTACTGATTGCTTCATTGCTGAGGCTCTGAATGGCAAACGCAGTTACAAGGTGTGTTGCATTTACCAGGAAGTTAACTGTTTGGTCAGAACAATTGGTGCTGTGCAGCTCGTGAAAAATTTGGTGCGTCTGACAACTTCTAACTAGTTGAATGTCTCTCTTAATTATTTGTTTGGTACATGCAAGATATGGACGCATATATACTATTTAGTGAGTCTCACTTTGCTTTATGTATTTAATGATTATGTGAAACATATCCACTGAAATATAATGATCTATGGGTTCGATAATTTTTATAACATGCTCTTATTGAAATCACTGTGTTATTGGTTCAATGATTTATCATTTCCTCAATCTTAATTCTCTGCGATTATTAATCATGCTGAAACTCTCTTATTATGATATGATTTTTAATATATATGATAGTTTACTATGATTGCAATGGATGTTCCTTGTTCTAAAAGTACAAAGACTACAACATCCGAGCGGACAAAACTTACGGATTTATATCAAACTAATTAAAATTCATATTGATTATTTTTGTGTAAAATATACATATTTTACCACTCGTTTCGTAAATTAATGATCATGCACTTTCAAAATAACTCCAAAGTACATATATCTCAATAACTCCTCATAACGCTTTGGAACCATGATGTTCCTCCACTGTCTGGATCCACTTAGCATCTCTCCTACTAGGGCATCACATATTGTCTGTTGACACTACACCACACTTGGCATGTTTATATGTCTATTATTTACTTTTCACATTTGACCAACACTATAATACCAATCTTTACGACTATAATATATATATTCTCTAACTTTAGCTTAATACTTTGATATTTATAATTACTATAATGATCAGTTTGGGGTTATATTTCAAGTGCCTGATACTTTAACTACGTTAAAGTTTGTTTTTCTCTAATTGTGCAAATGTGTATCTATCATATTAATTACAATTGAGAGATATGTACAGATATTCTATTTCTTATACCAATAATGCGTATATAGTTATGATAAGCTATTTCTATGATTATTTTTACTGAAAAATTAAATTATACATAACCAGTAAATATATAATTCTATTGTTTAATATACAATTTGACTACGTATATTAAGACTAATTAATAGATTAATTAGATGAACATACTTTAACACTTTATAAGTTTTTAAATATGGTTGTGTATTCACTAACAGTCCTCACTTCGTGGTTGTTGGTCATTTTTACCACCTTCTTAAGCTTCCTTTTTTGTATAAATACAAAATAATAATTCGTAACGTGTAACATCTGGTTATAATTTTTTATCAGATACTACACGCTATTACTCTTGTCATTTGTTTTATTTCCATATTCATTATTCAAAAGCCAGCTAATTGAGAAATTTTGATTTACATTGCTCACATGCTACAAATAAACACATTTGTTCGTCGTCTATGTTGGTAGTGGGCAGGGCAGACCAGTAACTTGGTGTTGATTACTTTCTCCCATTGCTGATTTTTCTTTTTCTCTTCACTAACACCTAAGTTCATATTATGTAAATAGTCCCTATATTCTAATTAATGTTTTACACTCTATGGCCACTACGAATTTAGTTGCTGGATACGGCCATGAATCAGCATGTCGGAAGCTCATGCTATTATAGACAACACAAGACCCTTAATACAAGAGCCTACGAGAAGTCACTTTTCTCGTATATCAAACTTTCAACCAATCACATATCGCGAGCAGTTATGCGAGAGTAACTCCGCCATACCACAGCAAGTAATGTGAGAGATTACTTGTTACTGTTTCCCAAGAACTCACACCTCATCTTCAACTTCACACACCGGTGTGAACTTAGTGTTCCATAGGATCTCAATACACATCGTCGTGATATCTCTTCCTGTCTTGTCTGATCTACATGCGTGGTATCTATTCTGTCCTTCCTATGTCAATCCAGATTCCACTAGCATCTCTGCTCGTTCATGTTAATCTCATCAGTGAGTAGTTGTTAGCCATTTCGCCTTAGTGCGTATGTTCTTGTCGTTGGTAATGGTACTTTTTAATATCTTAGGAAGTCATGCATCACATCAACTATTGATATGATGGATTCTACACACTTTCAAGAAAAAGAAAATAAGATTAATAAATACAGCGCTGACTGAGTGATATAAGTTCTTTGTGGTGTAAGCCGAGTTACACTGCTTGTTTATCGTGGCGCCTTTGACACATAAGGCTCGCGGTCAACCATTTGATGCCCACTTAATATTTTTTTTTTATGAAAAACTCAGAAATTATAGAGTAATAATCATACTTAAATGAATCACTTAAAAAGTATACCTTTGTTATTCCTCCAATCGCACGGTGGGTCTTACTAAATGACGACTGATTTAAACCATTTCATTATGTGTAAGCATTGCTACTTTGAAAATAAGTTATATTTTACACACAGAATTCTTTTATATCTTTGACCAATTATGAATGTGATCCAGTTAAATACATTAAATAATCGCGTATGCTAATGAGATTTACATATACCAGTAACATTGAAAAAAATTTGTTCTACATCTCTAATAATTTTTAACTTATATAAGTTTCCTTCTTTATTTTTTTATTTGATCTGAATATTCTTTGTATATGGTATGTAATGTCATAAAAGGTCTTAATGATTTTGGTGTGAGTAATCTTGGTCGTTGAAATCTTGGTATGTTGGTCTAATGTGAGTAGTTCCAGAAAATTCTAATTCGGATTAGTCCAGCTAGTTGTGCCTTGTAGTAAACCTGTTTTTGTTGCAGCCACTCTATGAGTTCTAGTGAATTTGCTCTTAGAAATGAGTAGACTTCTGCGACAAGGCACAGACTTCCAAAAGGAGACTTACTTTGAGTTTATAGTCGTGGATGGAGGCATAGTACAAGTGTCATACTCCAAATCCTCACATGTTCCAAGTAGTCAACACACGATTTCCTTTTATCTACTATATTGGTACTTTCTTATGTGAGGTTTAATCTCTGCTTTCTCTTTGCTATGTCATTAACTCAATCTATTTTCAGTAAAGGTGACATGATAGTAGAGATCTTGCTATTTACAGTGCTAGCTTAGGTGTCTTTCTCTTGATTTTATATATCCTCATGGCACATTCTCTTGAGGCTTTATCTTTGCGTCTATTCGATGATGCTTCTGATTTACTCAGTTTGTAATTAGTTTAGTGTGGTTTGAAGCATTTCTCTGTCTCTGCCATGTTATAGTTCGGATTAATAACTGCTTACCCGGGTGTAACTTACATTGTCAATCTGTTCTGCCATAAAGACAGTGTGAAACTGTATTCGTGTCGCTGCTATCCTGGTGCAGTGGTTCAACTCCGTGGTGGACCAACTTGCAAGATCATGGGCTGTTATGTCGTTGATATGCCGGCTAATGAACGGTACATACTCTGCTGTGTATCCATCAAGCACATATAGAGTACTTGTTGCGTTTCATGTTCTTTCTTTATATAGAGTGACTTGTCTCCTTTTATTTTATTTGTTATAGGTTGATCTTTCTCAGATAAAGCTTGGGTTTTGTGAGCTTTCTTACAGAAGAGCAACCTTATGCTGCCCTGAAGAGGTAGTAATATTTTTTATACAGCTATATGCTACAGATTTTACTAGACCATTTTTTTTTCTCCAGGTTTTCCCGGAAGCACGACACTATACTTTGACAACGTATAGGAGCAAATGTAGAGCGTCACTAGCTCTTTATAAGATGAAGGTACTCGCCGTATATCGCGATATGCTAGCGATATGAATCTCACTCATGTACAACTGAGAGACGCACGAAAGGTTGTGTTACACACCTCGAACTAACAGTTAAAGAGATTCGGATTTACAGTTTCATTGTGTGTTGTATATCGCTCACGATAGCTCCCGATTGTGTTCTGGTGTCTCTCAAGCACGTGTTTTCTATCGCGTCTCCTTATTTAGATACGTCCAAGCTTTAGTCACTTACGTTGAAGATCGTCGGTGAGGACTCCAAGCAATTTGACATTTCCGCATTTTGGATTGGACTCTATCCTGTATGAGCAACGATGGCTAAACGCTAATATTCTGTGGCTCGTGATTGATGAGAGACTTGCGATTTGAGTTCTTTAGTTCAGATGAGATATTACAATTTGTCATTTTACTGTTGTCTATTATTTCATATGCTATTGCTTCTTCTGATCCTAGCTGTTAGTTTGTTTCTCTTCCATATTTGTTACTTTCTTACCTTTCTGCTGAACAGAAATAATATTTATTACAATTTTATTTAGCCGATATTCGAAGCATTGCCTATATGAGTCATACATGTTTAGCAGTCTCTTTAAATTATAAGGTCTACGATTGTAGTCCCCATTGTATCTAGCTCTCGATTCACGCGGCTCCAATGTGTAATTGCTGGAGACTTTCTCTGTCAGCATACCGTTGGACGTGAGGACACAAGAAGCTAACTAATTGCACACTTTTTCAAGCAAATTGCCTTGAAGCTCTCACTATTTAGGCATGAGGTCTAAGTCTGTCACTCAATGGATTTATCATTAACTCAATGATGCATATACAGCGTTGTCTGCTCGTCTAATTGAAGTATTTTCCTTTTCTTCCTTCTAGTTTTGAATTATTAGAAGGATTGATATGCTTTCTTGTGCAATTTCAATGACCATGAGCTTAACAGTTGTTAGATCTAATTATGAAGTCTAATGAAGGATTGTTTTAACCACTTTTTTATTACGTATTTATTTTCGTTTTCATTGTATAAACTTAAACTTAGTCGTTCCTTCTATCGGTGCAGTTGGTTCATTATTTGATGACTTAGATTTGCTTGTATTGTAGTGTATTGACAATTGAGGAGGCCCTCTTGTGGAACAAATGTGTATTGTCAATTTTTGCAGCTGTCTTCTCTAGAACTAATCTCCAAGACAAATAGAGTCTTCATAATCTTTCATCACAACATTCTTTACGAACTCACTTGTGAACCAATGATCCTCTCTTGTTTCTCCCTTTTATCTTCCTAATCTACATTACATGTTTTCTCTTTTCCGATCCCCAGATAAATCTTTACGTCTTTAGAGGCATTTCGATGGAAATGTTTATTCCTTTGTAAGCCCAAGACTTGAATATTCTGCTCAAGCAACAAAGTGATGTTGGCGCCTACAACTGGCAGAAACCAAGTGCTAGATAGAGAATTGTTGGAAATGGCCCTCTTCTGTTCACAACTATACAACTGAAACACTGATGTCGAAAGAGTTGATTTTGTCGTAGCTCAGTCTCGTTTCAACTACGTTAGTATGTATATAGAGAAAGCTTGCTTGTTACCTAGTTGAGACTTCTCACGTTGAATATTTGGAGATGGCAGTATCAGGCTCATCCGTATCTCTTTAGTCATCAAACTTTTTATCAATTCTAAATGAATTTTTACTAAAGGACTGTTTCCTTTTCCAAATTTTATAAACCAATTTTTTTGTAAATTTTACCGAGTTGTCATTCACATTTCAAGAGCTACTATAGAAATCATTCCGGTCCTAATGATGAT
>CAJHQP010010302.1:0-19133 GCA_905132765.1 Moricandia arvensis
TAGAAATCGGACTGGATAGAGCAGGGTCGCAGCTAATAATTTGAGAAATAATGCAATAAATGGAACACCGGATTTAACGTGGAAAACCCCAAAGGGGAAAAACCACGGACAAGGTAGAAGAATTTATTCCGAGGAAAATAATAGGAGTTACAACCTCTCTATTATAACGGAGAAAACTGATAAATAATTCTCTCGTTATAACAGGAGAAAAATATTCAAACTCTCTAAATAATTTTCTCTCAACCCGATCCCAAATACCCGTAAGGAAATATACCCGAAATGAAAAGAAAAAGTTTTTTTTTTTTTTTTTTTCTCTCACGTTTCTTCTTCTTCCTCACTTCTCTCTGTGATTTTGGGATTGGGATGATGGGATGAATTTGAGGTGATGCCATGGCTCTCCTTTTATAGAGTTGAAGAAGGGTTGGTGAGCTCACAATCTTTGACAAAACTCATCTCCATTTACGGCCACCGTCCACGCCATCACCGTCCACGCCATTACCGTCCACGCCGTCACTGTTCATGCCATCCACATGAAGAACGTGCTTTAACAATCTCCCACTTGAAGATTTGATTGAGGATCAATCGGATCTTCACACCATTCTTTCTACCTTGTCATTCCATGTTGCTTACGTCTCCATCAGGCCACAAGAGGATCGACACCAAATAAACTTGTCAGTACAGACTGCTTTCGTCAAAAAATCTGCTATGTTTTCTTTTGTATGAATCTTCTGCATATCCACCGTTCCCTCTTCCACTTTCTCACGAACGAAGTGATACTGGACTCGTATGTGCTTGGTTTTTGAATGAAAGGCTGGATTCCTTGCAAGATGCACGGCACTCTGACTGTCACAAAAAAAGAGAAATTGTCTCTTGTTTGTGCCCGAGTTCCTCCATTACCATCTTCAACCACATCGCCTCTTTACTAGCTTGTGTAGCTGCTACATACTCTGCTTCAGTTGTTGATGTAGCCACGATTGACTGTAGTTTTGAAACCCAACTTACAGCTCCGCTAGCGAGTGCAAACACATAACCGGTTGTGGATTTGCTTCTATCTAGATCGCCAGCATAATCTGAATCTACATAGCCTCTGACAACAAAGTCTGATCCTCCATAACATAATGCAACATCCGAGGTTCCTTTAATGTACCGTAAAATCCTCTTTACGGCATTCCAATGCTCCTTGCCAGGATTCGCCATGTACCGACTTACTACTCCCACTGCTTGTGCAATGTCTGGTCGTGTACAAATCATTGCGAACATTAAGCTCCCCACTGCTGATGCATACGGTACTCGAGACATTTCCATCCTTCCTTCTTCACTGCTAGGACTCATATCGGAGGATAACTTGAAATTAATAGGAAGTGGGGTAGAAACTGGCTTACAATCTTGCATGTTGAACCTTCGCAAGATTTTCTTCAAATAATTCTTCTGTGAAAGCCAAATCTTCCTATTATTTCTGTCTCGGTGAATTTGCATCCCTAGAATCTTGTTTGCTGGTCCCAAGTCCTTCATCTCAAACTCCCTAGCCAACTGTGCCTTCAATTCATTGATACGATCATTGTTGGGGCCTGCTATCAACATGTCGTCTACATACAGCAGCAATGTAATGAACTCTCCTTCACCAAACCTCTTGAAATATGCGCAAGGGTCTGCATGGAGTCTGCTGTATCCAAGGCTCATAATGAAGGAATCAAATCTCTTGTACCAACATCTTGGCGCCTGCTTTAGACCGTACAGAGATTTGTTTAACCTGCAAACCAAGTTCTCCTTTTCTTTTTCTTCAAAACCTTCTGGTTGGAGCATATAAATTTCTTCCTCAAGATCGCCATGAAGAAAAGCTGTTTTCACATCTAACTGCTCTAGATGTAAGTCAAATGTAGCACACATTGCCAACAGCATCCGAACTGTTGTGAGCCGAACCACAGGTGAAAAGATTTCATTAAAGTCGATGCCTTCTTTCTGAGCATATCCTTTCACCACCAATCTAGCACGATACCGCTCCACTTGGTCATCACCATTTCGCTTGATCTTATATACCCATTTGTTTCCAATGGCTTTTCTTCCTGGTGGTAATGATACAAGCTCCCAAGTTTTATTCTTATGTAGAGCTTCAATTTCTTCTTGCATTGCTTCCATCCACTGAGATACATCTGGACTGCTCATTGCTTCCTGAAGATTTGATGGCTCCCCATCCTCAGTTAAAAGACAGTATGCAACATTGCAGCTCATATCATAATCTTTGTGCCAGGCTGGTGTAGTCCTTACACGCTTTCCTTTACCAAGTTCTTCTTCAGACTCAGCAAGTTCTTCTTCCTCGTGTTCTGGTGTTGCTTCAGAAGAATTCTCTTTTTCCACCCGTACTGCTACGATCTCTGACCTTTCTTTTGAACTGCTATTTTCTTCTTCGATCTTTTTATCTTCTGTGAAGATAACATCCCTGCTGATTATAACCTTGTGGGCAGTGGGATCCCACAGGCGATACCCCTTCACTCCATCAGCATATCCCAAGAACAAGCACCTTCTAGATTTTGGATCTAGTTTTGTAGTTTCTTGGGTATTGTACATCACGTACACTGGGCTCCCAAATATATGGAGGTCTGAATAATCTACTGGCTTCCCTGTCCACATCTCCATCGGTGTCTTCAACTCAATTGCAGTTGATGGCGACCGATTTATCACATAACAGGCGGTGTTGACTGCTTCTGCCCAAAACTTCTTCTCTAAGCTTGCAGCTCCCAACATTGCTCTTGTTCTTTCTAACAGAGTCCTGTTCATCCGCTCTGCCACTCCATTTTGTTGAGGAGTGTATGATGTAGTGAACTGCCTTTTGATGCCCTCTGCTTTACAGAATTTGATAAATGCATCACTAGTGTATTCACCTCCATTATCTGACCTCAAACACTTGATCTTCTTTTCAGATTCAAGTTCCACCCGTGCTTTGAAAACTTTGAAGACTGAAAACACATCCGCCTTACTCTTGATAGGATACACCCAACATCTCCTGGAGTAGTCATCAATGAAGGACACAAAGTACTTCGCTCCTCCTAGTGATTTAACTGGTGCTTGCCACACATCAGAGTGAACCAATTCTAGAACCTCTTTACTTCTAGAATTCGATGTGTTAAACTTCAACCGATGCTGCTTGCTTGTTACACAATGCTCACAAAAGGGTAGTGATACCTTTGTGAGACCCGGAAGTAACTTCTTCTCTGCAAGAATTTTCATGCCTTGTTCAGACATATGCCCAAGTTTCTGATGCCACACCGTTGTAGCCTTCTCACCGAAACTGCTTGAAGCAATGGATGCTTCTGATTCTGACAGAGTTTCTCCTTTTAACATGTATAACTTCGCAGCTATCTTCTCTCCTTTCATAAGCACAATTGCTCCTCTAATTACTTTTAGAGTTCCATTCTCGACTTCAACTTTGCAACCGAGTTCATCGAGTTGCCCCATAGATAATAAATTTTTCTTCAGCCCTTCTACGTGCCGCACCTCATGAATAGTACGAATTGTACCATCATACATCTTCATCTGAATGGACCCAGTGCCAACAATCTTAAGCTCATGATCATTGCAACTGTACACAGACCCTCCACAGATGGGTTCATATTGATGGAACCAATCTCTTCTAGAGGTCATGTGATATGTAGCTCCTGAGTCGAACAACCATATATCAGCGAACCTTCTCCTGTTTTCGCTTGAAATTGTTGCTTCACAATACAGGGCTATTCCATCCTCTGAAGTATTTGCTACATTTCCTTGAGGCTTGGAATTCTTTAATTCCCAACAATCCTTCTTCAAGTGACCCTTCTTGCCACAGTGGTAGCATTTATAAATCTTCTTACTTCTTGACTTTGATCTACCATGTTTGTGACTCCCACTTGAGCCATGCTCCATTGATCTTCCTCTCATCACCGTCAATGCCTCCACTTGTGGAGTTTCTCGTCTGTCTTCCTTACTTTTGCGCCGACTTTCTTCTTCCAGAACCGCAGCTGCAACATCGTCAAAGACTAGACTGTCGGTGGAGACATTATTTGTTAAGTTGATGATGAGTTGATCATATGAATCTGATAGACTTTGAAGTAGAAGCTCAGCACGCTCCTGTGATTCTACTTTATAGCTCAACGAAGTGAGTTGAGAAAATAAAGTATTCAAGGTGTTGATGTGCTCCGTCACTGAAGTAGATTCCGCCATCCGTAGAGTATAAAGCTTCCTCTTAAGGAAAATTTTGTTGTGCAGCGACTTGGCCTCGTACAATTTTGCAAGGTGATCCCATATCTCCTTTGCAGTCTTCTTCTCCTCAATGCTTGACAACACTCCATCTGCAAGTGCAAGGTGAAGATTTGCAATAGCATTCCCGTCCATCTCGTTCCACTTATCATCATCCGTGTATGTAGCCGGCCTTTCACTAATGGCCACTAAGCAGCTATCTTTCCTCAAAATAGCCTTCATCTTCAACTTCCACAGCGAAAAATTGCTGCCGTTGAATTTTTCGATCTCAAATTTTGCCGCCATTGCTTCTTCCAAAATAACGAAACCAGGCTCTGATACCACTTGTTGTAGAAATCGGACTGGATAGAGCAGGGTCGCAGCTAATAATTTGAGAAATAATGCAATAAATGGAACACCGGATTTAACGTGGAAAACCCCAAAGGGGAAAAACCACGGACAAGGTAGAAGAATTTATTCCGAGGAAAATAATAGGAGTTACAACCTCTCTATTATAACGGAGAAAACTGATAAATAATTCTCTCGTTATAACAGGAGAAAAATATTCAAACTCTCTAAATAATTTTCTCTCAACCCGATCCCAAATACCCGTAAGGAAATATACCCGAAATGAAAAGAAAAAGTTTTTTTTTTTTTTTTTTTTTTTTCTCTCACGTTTCTTCTTCTTCCTCACTTCTCTCTGTGATTTTGGGATTGGGATGATGGGATGAATTTGAGGTGATGCCATGGCTCTCCTTTTATAGAGTTGAAGAAGGGTTGGTGAGCTCACAATCTTTGACAAAACTCATCTCCATTTACGGCCACCGTCCACGCCATCACCGTCCACGCCATTACCGTCCACGCCGTCACTGTTCATGCCATCCACATGAAGAACGTGCTTTAACAGGGTCTTTGATGGCATCCCTATAATTTCTGATAGCGAGAACTACCATAAGATCCTAGAAATTTTAAATCAAGAAAATCTGTTAAACCTTTCAATTTCCAGTGACATTTAGTAAAAGGAGGAGTGGATTGATGTTCACGGCTGTTTTCTGGAGCTCTTAGCAATTGAAGATTGATGATGATTACCGGAGAAGATGAACGGAAAGCAAAGACGTTCACCGGCGACACACAACTCTAGAATCGGTTCATCTTCTTTCTTTACAAGCCACGTGTGAAATCTTCTTTTGCAATAGTCACGTGTTTTGTTTGTAGAATTATCCTTGCTCACTTGTTTGAGCTTCTCTAAGGCTCTATTTCATAAATCCTTATGTATTAAGCTAAGCTTTTTGGCTTTAAAGTTTAATGAAAATTGGTTGACAAAAAAAAAGTCCCATTTATCAAAAGAACAATCGCTCAATAAATAACTGAACTAAACATGGATGTCCAAGCTAGACTATTATATATACAATATAGTTTCAAGTTCTTCGGTTTCCATTGAATATCCGATTGATATTCAAGTTATCACTTTTCAATTCCACTTTTGCACACCTTAAAAACCAAGAAGACTGCATCATCCATATTAATGTCTAGCATTTGTCGGAGATGTATTTCATCTTCCACAAGACCCATCGAAAAGCTGGCCTGGCCCATTTAATATGAGGGCTAACGACTCGGCTTGATAGCAATAAGTTCGACCAAGCGATTCGGCTTCAGACTACTTTTACTCGAAAGAGCGAATAAAAATGGCTCTACTCGGGGATTCAACTCGTCGGCTCGTTCACTTGGCCCAACGACAAGCAAAGTCCATTAAAAAAACGATTTAAGGTATATGCAAGGGAAATTGGCTATAAAAGGGGAGGAGGAGACAACGAGAAAGGACATACAAAAATCCACACAGATCTAGAGGCTAAGATTAGGGTTTTCATACTTTTACATTCTCATCAGCTTGTACCTTTTCTGGCCAATTCTCTGAGTACCGGCTTACTCATTTACTTCTTTTGTTCTAATCGAAAAATATTCTCCGATCTAAATAAACGCTTCTCGATATAACCCACCGACGATTTCCGTCTCTATTTACTCGTTTATACCAAACTTGGTTCAAAGTTAGCGCCCAACGTGGGACATACCGAAAAAGCATTAAAAAAGATCCCGATGACTCTCACATGCTCTAACCCGAAGCCCACTCCAGAAATCACGTCGCAAGCCACAACGAAGTTCATAGACACCGTTATGGCGAGCCTCGCACAACAAGAAGAAATCCAAAAAGGGACCAACGCTCAACTCACCTCCCTCGTAGCTGCTCTCACCCTCCCCGCCGACACGACAAGTAATCCTCTGACGATAGGTTGTCAACTATTTCATACAAACTTAACGACGGGAATCGAAGAACATTGGCGACGCCTCAGACCCACTACCTACCGGCGAAGCCCAAAACCAAGGAGGATCAGATCCGATGACTATCCGAGAAATCGCCGCGCTTAAACTCTCTCTCCAGAAGATCTTCTCGAAGATTCACCATGTTACGAGCTCGGCTCCGTAGATAGATTGGATCCTCCCCGCGACTTCCAGAACCCCATTTTCTCGCCGCATAAGCGACGTACGACTCCTCTCGACTGAGAAGTTCTGCCTACAATATTACTCCGGCTGGTCGTACCCTACAGATCATACGACGGCTTTCAACATAGCGTTGGGAAGGGCCAACTTTGCCGACGATGAAAAGGAAGCTGATTTTTGTCAGCTATTTGTTGGAAGCCTCACAAGGCCGGCATTAATCTGGTTCTCGCGAGTTTCAGAGAACTTTGTCAACAGCTTTCGCGACCTGACAGCTGCTTTCCTAAAACATTACATAATGTTCACCCGATAGGGGGAAACTGCCTCCGAATTATGAGAAATGTCTGAAGCTTCCAATCAGAGTCTCCGCGAATTTATGGAAAGTTCAAAGCCAAAGTATCGCCTGTTAATATCCCATATAATATCGCAGTCGATGCTTTGATGAACAAATTATGACGTTGGAGAGATGGCACCCAACTTCATCTCTCCAAGACGCGGTCCAATAACTTCATCCGCATGGAGGAAGATACTAGAGCGATCTTGAACAAGCAGAGCGCATCGAAGCAGGCTCCGACTAAAACAGTTAATAACCGACAAGAACCATGCCAGCAAAATTTTGGCGAGAGGAGGGACCGAAAGAACGGTTTCGTCTTTGTCATCGACGAAAACGACTTACCCGCTTCTACGGTCGTAGTTCGGGAGAAGAGATGGAACCATTGGGAGAGAGGCGCCGAGCAAAAACCATAGACGCCTCCCAGATCTTCAGGTTCAATAGACCTCAACAAGTATTTCAAGTACCATAGGATCAGAGCCATGACACAAAGGAGTGCAAGAAACTTCACGAGGCATTGCTAGCATCTTTCAATAATGGTGACGCAAAGATCGAACCGCTAAAACAAAGACCAAAGTCTGACAACCCGTCCCGTAGACCCAAGCTCACAGCCCTGCAGAGCACCGACCCTAAACCCTCACTTATGAGCCCTCACTGAATCCCCATGTAGGTTACTGGTGAGCTTGGCGTTCCTCGAACCCAAGATTTCACTCTTTAACAACTCTCCCACAGGACAAGCTGTCACCAATTGAACTGCAACTCAATTGGTGATAACTTATCCTGTGGGAGAGTTGTTAAAGGGTGAGGTCTTGGGCTTAAGGAACACCAAGCGCACCAAGAACCTACCTAGGGGAGTCAGTGAGGGCTCACAGGTGAGTGGTTAGGGTCGGTGTCCTGCAGAGCTGTGAGCCTAAGTTTGAGGGACAGGTTGTCACATAAAATTTGGGTTTTTATGTGACAACCGTCCCGCGGACTCAGGCTCACAGCCCAGCAAGGCACCCACCCTAACCACACACCTGTGAGACCTCACTGACTCCCCCATGTAGGTTATTGGTGCGCTTGGCATTCCTCGAACCCAAGACCTCACTCTTTAACAACTCTCCCACATAACAAGCTGTCACCAATGGATATGCAGCTTAATTGATGGCAATTTGTCATGTGCTAGAGTTGTTAAAGGGTGAGGTCTTGGGCTCGAGTAACGCCAGACACACCATTAAACTACTTAGGGAGTCAGTGAGGACTCACAGTTGAGAGGTGTAGGTCGGTGCCCTACAAGCTATGAGCCTGGGTTCGCCGGACGAGTTGTCACAACTCAATTGGTGACAACTTGTCATGTGGGAATGTTTCTAAAGTGTGAGGTCTTGGGTTCGAGGAACACCAAGCGCACCAATAACCTATCTGAGGGAGTCAGTGAGGGCTCAGAGGTGTGGGGGTTAGGGTCGATGCTCTGCAGAGCCAGCCTGGGTCCCACAAGGCGTGTTGTTACACAAAGAACATCAAAAGTAGGAGCACAAAAAAAGAAAAAAAACTCACAAGCCTTACGGAAAGGTCCCATAAGGCGAACCTCACGTCAAAGGAGAGGCGACTGCGACTGCAGAACGAGATAAGGACGACATGTCCGCCGATGAAAAGAAACCAAGAAACCGCAGGGGCGTCGAAGTAATCTTGGCTCAACCTGATACCTTGTCAGATGACGAAACATCACCTCGTTCCGCCGACTTGCGAACCCGATTGACAAGACACTTAACAACAAATCCCAATCATATTGACGATCTGCGCCACCAGATCAAGTTAAAGTTCACTGCTTCAGAGAACTGTCCCAACGAAAAGACCAACCTTCGAGAGGCTCTCAACGCATCTACGGCTAAACAACTAGCGATCACAGATCTCCACACCTAGAAACGATCAAATCTTCGCATTGGACCTCTGCAACAAGCTTAACGCCGGCGAAGACGATTTACGAATCAGCCTCAACTGACAAAAAAAACTCTGATTTACGAATAAAACTAGAGGAATCAAAGCCTCCCAAGACGCAAGATCCCGCAAGTCCACCAAGCGACTTACGAACTGAAATACAAGCTAAACAAGGTAAACATCAATTACAACTCAACATAATCATGGGCGGTTCTCCCCCATTTAGGGACTCAGTACGACCAATTAAAGATTATCACCAGAAATCGACAACTTCACAGAAGTGGCATGTCAAGCCCGAGAACGATCGTAGATCACGTTCTCAGCCAAAGACGCCATCGGCGTTCACCCGCCACATAACGAATCTCTCCTTGTAGAACTCGGGACCGGAAAGTGCAATGTTACTAAAGTGCTGATTGACACTGGCAGCTCGGTCGATCTCATTTTTCGTGCTACTCTTGACAAAATGGGGATTGACCTACGCGAGATGAAGCCTTCATCTCGATCTCGGACTGGCTTCAACAGATCTTCCGAGTTAATGCTCATAACGATTCGTCTCCTTGTCTATGCGTGCGGAGTCACCTGCACAGTCAAGTTCTCCATTAAAATTCACACATTAAAAGAGGATGAGAAAGCACACATCCCTTACTTATTAATAGAGAAGCAAATTGAAAAAATAACCTTTAATTTGATACTTATTTACACTTATGCCATTTGCTTAGGTGTCATGCTCACAAGGCTCCTCAGCCTAACTAATTAAATGACCATCTTTTGCTAGAGTATTTACAGAATATGCCATTGATATAATATATAATGTCAAACCGCCGTACACATATATAGAGCTATTAATAGAAACACAAATTTAATATTTAGGCTTCGGAGTATATTCCATCATCGGACAATGTAATCCAAGGAACTTCGCTGTAATAACGATTCAAACCTGTAAAATATGAAGAAGATTTATAAAAGAACATAGAACTATACGTCTATACATCTTGATCACAATATCACATATACATGTTTGAATAGACAAAAATTTTGATTTCTTGAAAATGTAAATGGTGATCACGTCATATTTTATTGGTTGTAACATCCTCTTTCATTGAAAAATATTTGCACGTACATAAGTATTTCATAGTTACAATTATTTAACCAAACATGTATATTTGAAGTCTAAGGATGAATTGAAGTCATGGTTAAATTTAAATTCCACTGGAACTAATTTGTGTGAACTATACCAAACTTCATCATATGGTTCACGGTTCAGTCTAATTTGATAAACCAAAAAGATCTAATTTTGTCTCAACACTTCTTTTGGTTTAGTTGTGATATTTTCATTAGAGTAACCTTCTCTTTCCATTATGTCTTAAATCATTGCATTAATATCCTCTAATTTATGTTTATGATTATATTTATTCGAGGAAAACTGATAATTGACATTTGAATATTAAACTTTGTCTCCACACCAAGAATATAGGCTTTTCAAACTTATGATAGTGGAAAAGGAATTTTTCATTAACTCATATATTATATTTACCTACGATTTCTCACATTAGTTTATTGTATAGTCTCCCTATATGTTGAAAAAATAAGTTAACATATACGGATAAATAACTAATTTTTAAGTGCATATAAATAAGGCTATTATATATGTATTACTTAATCTGGGCATATTTTCATGCCTTATTCTGCGTAATAATTGCTAAGCCTTTATTATAAGGATCTATCGTTATTAATACCATGGCTTGACCTTTACAGCATATAAAAGGGGTGTTCAGTACGATCTTTTTCATCAACACAAAACAAGCCAACACTTTTTTTATTCTCTACAAAGCAGTTGCATCAATGAATCTGATTTCCAGAATGAAGTAATAACACTCTTAATTTATAGTTTACTCTACTTTCTTATTTACTATATAATGCCTCATTCACTAATAAACTTGATATACCCAATTTTTTTTTTTGTATTTAGGATTCCAGCCACCACATATTGAAAGACAAGACATTTTGAAGTTATGCAATTTGGATTTCCTTACGCTAAAAAGGCAATCAATGTATGTATATACTTATGCGTTTTCGTTTTAACTTTGATTTTTCTATGTACTTAATATGCTTTAAGAATTAAATTATATAATTTTACCGCTTGAGTTGTTTGTTAGAGAAACAAAACAAAAGTAAGCTTCCACCGGTCTCTAAGATATAACCGATCCTCATAAAGTTTGATGCTAACCAATCAGTTGGCTTAAATGTTTGAGACAGAGATTGAAAATTATTGGTTGTTATCCATTCGTACATCAACTGGAGATAAGTGTTCCGATTAGTTAAAAGCAAATTAAGTAATAAAGATAAACAACACGGAGTGGAGCTAATACAACACTTTGTTTACATTTTATGTTTATGAATGAAGGAAATGGAGTAGATAAAGGGCACCCATTGAACTATAAACATAGATCGACGAGTTTTTAGAAGTTTGGGGACTGTCGGGAACAGATCCACTGGTTAGACATATAGGAAATCAATCGAATAAGAAATTTCAACATAGGGAGGACGAAGAATCGTGTTGGTATATACTATAGAAGGATTTGACGTAGATCGGAGAAAAAGTTCTTTTAGATTGAACCCTAATTCCCTTTGAAAAAGTTAATCGATTTGTGGAGATGAATAAGTAGATTTGTTTATTACCGACATAAACTTAAAAATATTGTATCGGGAATACGTGAATATTGGGCCAGCAGAAGTTATTTTGTTAAGAAGCCCAACCAATTCATCTTTCCTCATCCCATATAATTTGGACAAGTCTTTATCTTCTTTATGTGCAACATTATCACGTTGGCTATCATATTAATATCTTAATAATTACCACATATGTTAATGGTTTCAGTGTTCAAGTAAGCAAAATATGAAAGTTTATATTTAGGTTAATTATAAAGGTTAAGTGTACTATTTCGATGCCAATTTGAAGGAGTTTAAAGGGACAAAATGTATATGAATTGTAACTTAAAAAAAAGTGTTGCAACTAAGATTTATAGCTGTAACGTATAATGTTAAACAATATATCCTCAATTTAGTTTAAATAATCATCTCACCCGTGCAAAAGCACGGGTCTTAACCTAGTTAAATAAAAAGGGAGAGGGTTTTCTAGAAAGAGAAAGAGATACAAGCAACATGATCGCCTGCTTTTCTTTTTGATTATTCAGTTTTGCAAGTAATCCATTTGGTTTTTCATTAATATATAATATATTTGTTAGCCACAAAACAATAGCTTTTATTTAATTGATGGTTATATTAAAAATATTTATTTATACCATTGCAACACATGCTGATTCATATATTTTAACCATATCATCAGATCTTGACCTGTATATCCTCACGGGTTATTTTCGTCATGTATATAAATATTATTGCTTATATTTCAAAATTTATGATTAAGCTATAAATATTTTGGTATTATTTTTAACTTTATAATATATGTTACTCAGTTTTCTGATTATTAAGTTTATACTATTGCAACACATGTTGGTTCATATATTCAGTTTTCTAACCATATCACTAAATCTTGACCTGTGTATCCGCAAATGTTATTTTCCACATAAATAAAAATATGAGTATTTATATTTCAATTTATAATTAAGTTGTAAATATATTGTTATTATTTTTGAATATATAATAGATCTTACTCAACGTCATTTGACAAAAAAATCTAACTCTAAATACTAATATAAACATATTGAGAGGTGCCAGTATGAGAATATGGTATTTTGTACTTTTAGTTGACAATATATATAATTTATTTTTAGTTTTAGAAATATATCGTTCTCTCTAGATAAATTTTAATTTATTATATTTTCTTTTATAGTTTCAGCTAATAGGATATATATATATTATTGTGGTATATACTTTGAATATTTAGATAGCAAACAATTTGTTTTTTTTTATTAACAAGAATGTGATAGCAAACAATTTGTTGTCAACCGATACAGTCACGTACATTTATCAGTCCTGACCTCCTTTATCCATAGTGCACTCTTCACCGTCAAATTCATCTATCGAATCAGAGACACTATGAGCCTCAACCGTCTTCCCATCTCCATCACCAACCATTATGCTTATTGATGCATTTGAGATTCACATAGTCTCTAGTAACCTATTGTGGGTTTTTCAATATCAAATCAAGTCATCTAGGATTTTGTACTCTCAATGTTTCCTACGGTTCTCGAGCTTCTCACCAAAAACTCTTGCCGGTCAACATTCCAGTTTCTCATTGGTGCATCAACGTCGTTGTATTCAGCTATCATTTTTCTTTTTAAACAATCTCTGTAGGGACAAAGGTGGAGCTTCCCCATAATTTTCATCATAATGCTGAGCATGACTCGCTTCTTAACGGCTCTATATTTGATTTATTGTAATGCTATCTAGTTCTGTTCTACCGTTGAGAATGTCTCTGGAATCTCCTATTTTGGTTGTATTTTTGATGCTTATTGATTTTTTATTATATAATTTGTGCACAAAAACTGATCAGTTGTAAAGACTCTAATTGAAAACGATTTTGTATTAGATATTTCATGTTTTTAGGCATTATACATATATTACATTTTTCATAATTATTATTCGTTTTGTTTGTATTATTTAGAAGCAATATAATAACTACAGATGATTTATGATTATTTTTGCCTCAAAATACAAAAGTAACTAATCTTACAATTATTTTGATATAGAATCATTAAATATCTGATTTTAAATTGTTTATTTTCCCATGTATTAACCGTTATGTTTATTTCCGGTCTCTTAAATCTAGGATTATGTAGGCCATATGGAGGGTTGGTTCTAAAAAAAGATTGAAAAGTCCAAATTTGTCATTAACATCCATGAGAGACATGCTGATATGGAACTTATCAGATTCATCATTTTATAAATGTTATCTTATGTAAATTATAAAATTTACGGTTTGAACATTAGAAAATGTAATGGCTGGTTGAATTGCTAATTTTTATATCTCATATTATGTATGGTAGATAAATGTTTGAAAAGATATAATAACAGGTTTAAATTTTGCTTTAACAAATTAAATGGAGAAGTTGGTCTGCATAAAATAACTGAGAGTATGTTAATGAATAAAGACTTTAAAGTACATACAATCAATCATTTTTAAGTTTTGTTGAATGAAAAGGATATATAATTTGTTGAATAAATCTTTAAATAAATCTTGTAATATTTCAAGGTTTAAGTTTTGTGTAATATACTCATATATATTTAAGTTTTGGTAGGATATTATTAGTTAAATAAAGACAAACATTTAATAAATTTGCTAAAAGATGCTCTAGATAAAAAAAAATCATACATGAAATAGATCATGACTACAATTTTAATAGATAAAATATTTTTATTATTTATATTTGAGATAGAAATTGATATTTTTTCTGCTAGAATCTAGTTAAAATCTTTGTATAATTCTGTAACACCCATCTCTTTCTCTCTCGAGAACAACATGCTACTTACGGTAAAATATCAAATTAAATTGAATTATTAAAACCAAATTAAATATTGAAACATTTAATAATATATGAGCAGGTTAAATCATTTTTAAATTTAGTAACCAAATAAACCGTATCATAAACTCGTATAAAACATCAATTAAAACTGAGATACAATATAATTATCCCAAAACACCAAACTGTCCAGATATCTGACTACTCTTCATACTCACCTCCAATGAGAAAGAAAGAGGGGTGAACAACAGGGAGTCACTCGGTGATATATGACATGCTAGACAAGCAAATCATTGACTAAGTAAATAGAACTATAACTATGGAAGTCTAGCTCTAACATGAACAAACAAGACGGCTAATGGATCACACGAAACAAACAATACGATGATAGCACACAGCTAGTCCTTACACCCCGCATTCTCTTCATACAGATATACATATCCCGTGTCGCAGTACATAAGTCTGTCTATGTACCCCGCAATCATACCCTGCATCAATATTTAAACGTCTTCGCACCCCGCAATCATCACCTGCGTCGATATGCAAAGATCTTTGCACTCATCAATCTCCATACACCTCGTAGCTAGCTCAGACGTCTCTGCCCCCAAAATCTCCACATAATCCCTATATTTATAACTACATACATAGACACTATATCGCCATTTAAAATCACCCAGTTCAATCAACAGTGAATCCTCTAGACCCTTAATTTTGGCTTACAACAAATACACTAACTACCTTGAAAGACTCAAATAGACACATTTTGTAAAGACGGAATATGCTTTGAAACTAAACTACCATTAGAAAAAGGTCTACATTAGTAAGAGATTTAACAGAATATGCCTCACCTTTGCTACCGGCTGGGATGATAACGTAAAATGTGATCAACAGAAGTCCTGCCGGATACATGCCCGGAAACTCAACTTGAAATATTGCCAAAAAAATTATTGATGACTGATCGTCGGATAATTCAACGACAACGGGCTACTGGGAAAAAGTACTAGCTTAACTTGATAGAGAAATAGGGAAGGGTGGAGTTTATTATATAGGGGAAAGGGAGAAAGGTAATATACTTAAAATTTCAATACTGACAAAATATAGAAAAGACTTGGGCTTAAGTTAAAATAATTAATTGGTCCACGCTTACTAAAATCAGGGTCGTTACAATTTCTTTCCCACTTAACCAAAAATTTCCCCGAATTCCAGAAAAAATTAGAAAGAACTCCAACGGTTATGTAGGAAAGAATAACACGGAAAAAGAGAAAACAAACATAAAATAGGTCTTCTCCTGAAAAAAAGAAAAAAAAGAAGTTAGAAACGCTAACGACTAACCGAAATATACTAAACATAAGGGTATCATTTTTTCCAAAAAATTCCCGATCCCAAGAAATACTTCAAAAATCGTATAAAACTGTATCCAACCGAGTTCCCTTAAATCAAAATCATGGTTGAGGCCGGGACGGAACCTGATCTGATTCCAAATTGTAACATCCAGCACCTCTTCTCTCGAGAACAGCGTGCTACCTGCGGTAAAATATCGAATTAAACCAAATTATCAAAAACCGGATAAAAAATGAAACATTTAATAAAATATGAGCGGGAAAATCATTTTGAAATTTAGTAACCAAAATAGACCATAAAACTCGTATAAAACATTAATTACAACAAAAATAAAATACAGTTATCCCAAAACACCAAACCGTTCAGATATCAAACTACTTGTCATACTCACTTGCAAGGGAGGAGAAAGAAGGGTGAGTAACATGAAAGTCACTCAGTAAGGTATGAGATCCTAGACATTCAAACCACTGACTAAGTAAATATAACTTTCATTATGAAAGTTTAGCTCTAACATGAACAAAGAAGATACTCAATGTATCACATGAACAATGCAATGATAACACATATCTAGTCAATACACCCCGCATTGTCCTCGTACATATATACATACCCTACATCGTTAGTACATAAGTCCGACTCTATGCAAACATCTATGCACCCCACAATCATCACCCTGTATTGATATGCAAACGTCTTTGCACCATGAAATCTACATAAACCTGCATAGCTAGCTTAGACGTCGCTCGCCCTCGGAATCTCCACATAGTCCTTATATTTATAACTACATTCATATACACATATATCACAGTTCAACATCACTCAGCTCAGGAAATAGTTGAATCCTCTAGACTCTTAATTCTGGTTTATAATGAACACACTAACTACCATGCAAGACTCAGAAGACTCAACTCATACAGACGGAACATGCTTCGAAACTAAACTACCATTAAAAAAAGGTCTAGACTAGTACGGTATTTAATAGAATAGCCCTCATCTTTGCCACCAGCTGGAATGATTATGGGAAATCTGGTCAATAGAAATTCTGCCGGAAACTCGAACGGAAATATCGGTAGAAAAATTACTGATGACTGGTAGTTGGATAATTCAACGAAAACTGACCACTCGGAAAAGTACTAGCTTGAATTGATGGAGAAATATGGAAGGGTGGAGTTTTTATATAGGGGAAAGGGAAGAAGTAGGATACTTAAACTTTCAATGTGGCACAAAATAAAAAGAAAGTTTGAGCTTAAGTTAAAAATAATTAATTGGCCCACATTTAATAAAATCAGGGTCGTTATTTATTTCTCTAAGCTATCATTTATTTACAAAATATAATTAGAAATTAAAATTGTTTATTTTTGATTTATAAAAAACTAAAATTATATAAAATATTTTTAATTAAATTTTAATGATAATAACAATTTAAACTAAATAATCTTCAGAAATAAATTTTAAAAAGATGCCAAAAGAATTTTGATATATTTTTAAATAACTATTTTTGTTTCAAAAAAAAAGATATTGGAAGATCTTAAGATTAAATTATGTAAAAGTTAATGAACTTTCTAAGAAATGGTTGAAATGAAAAAAATGACATATGAAATAAGTCATGACTGTTTCATTAGGCACACATCAAGATATAAAGAATTTTGTAACATTCCGACTTTTGGTTTATGATAAAATGTTTAATAGAATGATTTGACTACCTATATCATTATAGTGCACTTATCTTTTTGGTTACACATCCTAAAAGACCTCGAGAGGTAAACGTGCTTGATATGGATTAGTGGAAGGATGGGTGACCTATCAAAAAGTTATTTGCAATATAGTGCGAATTAGGCCAACACACAGAGAAATGTCATGTGGTGATTGCATGGTCAGTAAACAAGAGTTTTGAGCCTCAAAAAAATTACTGCACCGCTCGTCAACAAGACTTTTGAGTCTCCAATTATCACACTGATCTTCGCACGGAAAGGACCCACAAACCGAATGAGCGAGCGTGAAAGACCCATTAGCCGTAGGCGGCCAGAACGTTACAAATATATACTTAAAACTTCTAATTTTACATTTAGATATTTCATTTTATTAACCTTTCAACTTTGAATACACCAATCTATAGAAATCCCTTAGTTTAACGACTGAGTAAATCCCCTATATATTATTTGAGAAATGATTTGAGAGAGAAATGTTAATGTGTCATCACCAAAAAGATTCTCACACAAAATTGCTGATGTGTCAGCACCATAATTATTTTCACAAAAAAAAGCTGAAGTGTCATCACCATATATATTCTCACATAACACAATAACCTCTATATTTCCTTAAATAAAAACTACAAAATTGCCTATTATAATTTAAAATATATATGGTAATTAATGTTACTGAATAATAATTAGTTTGATAACAGTTTTATATCTTCTATAAAATCGTTTCATTTAGGTCCGAGTTGCCGACTAGACAAACACCTGGAAATCCCTAAATTGATTTGTAGAACACTACTTCTCTCATTTTTGTTTAATGTTATATTACTACAGTAAATTATACAATCATATTAACCATAAAACAAAATTCTGACTTTTCTATTTGTTATAAGTTACCAAAATTTTTACAAATTACCAAAAAATTTACAAGTTTCATATCGAAAATTTTGTGATCAATAATTTAAAATCATTATTATAAAATATATAAATGATCAAAAACATATGAGTAGAAACCTCATTAATAAATCTTCAAATAACAACCAATGTATTATATATTAATATTATTTAAATTAAATTCTATAATTTATTAAATCTCTATAATTTTTCAATTTCAAAATTTAAGAAACAATATAATACATGAATGAATTAAATTTAAAATTGATCATATCATTAAAGTACATTTAAATATCCTTTATTGTTATTTTAAAAATATTTAAAAAGAACTTTTATTTATTTATTAAATATTTTATAAAATTTCTCATTTTGAGTAGAACATGGATTATTAACTAGTAATTTATTAATATTTATTCATTAAGAAATGAAAACAAATTAACAAAAAAGACGTTAGGAGTTCCATTTCCAAAACTACAATTTTAAAATTATAAAAAAAAGAATTCGTGGAATAGAGAAAATTTTAAACAATAAATAACATCAATTTATAAGATTTAATATTGAATATTCAGTTTTTTTTTTAAAAACTAATATATTATTTTACTTGACCAAGAAGTGTTGTTTCTGATAATAAAAATAATATTTACTGGGATTTTTTTGCCGGATAATTCTTCCATCGATACTCCAACTCAATCATTGTTTACCACAATTTAAGAAAACTTGGACAACCATTAAAAAAATACTATTGGAATATGGGAGAAACTTGATTTGAAT
>CAJHQP010010303.1:0-19132 GCA_905132765.1 Moricandia arvensis
CCTATGATATTGATTCAACTTCAGGGTGATTATCCACTGATTATATGAGTCTCAAATCAAGCATTCTTACATCGTGATTCATTCTGGTTTTATTAGTATCAAGAAGAAATTGGCCAAATCTCCAAAAAGGGTAAACTGGAATCACTTCGGTTAAAAGTGGGAATAACTTCTTCATCAATAACTCCTATGATATTGATTCAACTTCAGGGTGATTATCCACTGATTTATGAGTCCAAATTCAAGCTTCTTACATCGTGATTCATTCTGGTTTTATTAGTATCAAGAAGAAATTGCCAAATCTCCAAAAAGGGTAAACTGGAATCACTTCGGTTAAAAGTGGGATAACTTCTTCATCATAACTCCTATGATATTGATTCAACTTCAGGGTGATTATCCACTGATTTATGAGTCCAAATCAAGCTTCTTACATCGTGATTCATTCTGGTTTTATTAGTATCAAGAAGAAATTGCCAAATCTCCAAAAAGGGTAAACTGGAATCACTTCGGTTAAAAGTGGGATAACTTCTTCATCATAACTCCTATGATATTGATTCAACTTCAGGGTGATTATCCACTGATTTATGAGTCCAAATCAAGCTTCTTACATCGTGATTCATTCTGGTTTATTAGTATCAAGAAGAAATTGCCAAATCTCCAAAAAGGGTAAACTGGAATCACTTCGGTTAAAAGTGGGATAACTTCTTCATCATAACTCCTATGATATTGATTCAACTTCAGGGTGATTATCCACTGATTTATGAGTCCAAATCAAGCTTCTTACATCGTGATTCATTCTGGTTTTATTAGTATCAAGAAGAAATTGCCAAATCTCCAAAAGGGTAAACTGGAATCACTTCGGTTAAAAGTGGGATAACTTCTTCATCATAACTCCTATGATATTGATTCAACTTCAGGGTGATTATCCACTGATTTATGAGTCCAAATCAAGCTTCTTACATCGTGATTCATTCTGGTTTTATTAGTATCAAGAAGAAATTGCCAAATCTCCAAACAGGGTAAACTGGAATCACTTCGGTTAAAAGTGGGATAACTTCTTCATCATAACTCCTATGATATTGATTCAACTTCAGGGTGATTATCCACTGATTTATGAGTCCAAATCAAGCTTCTTACATCGTGATTCATTCTGGTTTTATTAGTATCAAGAAGAAATTGCCAAATCTCCAAACAGGGTAAACTGGAATCACTTCGGTTAAAAGTGGGATAACTTCTTCATCATAACTCCTATGATATTGATTCAACTTCAGGGTGATTATCCACTGATTTATGAGTCCAAATCAAGCTTCTTACATCGTGATTCATTCTGGTTTTATTAGTATCAAGAAGAAATTGCCAAATCTCCAAAAAGGGTAAACTGGAATCACTTCGGTTAAAAGTGGGATAACTTCTTCATCATAACTCCTATGATATTGATTCAACTTCAGGGTGATTATCCACTGATTTATGAGTCCAAATCAAGCTTCTTACATCGTGATTCATTCTGGTTTTATTAGAATCAAGAAGAAATTGCCAAATCTCCAAACAGGGTAAACTGGAATCACTTCGGTTAAAAGTGGGATAACTTCTTCATCATAACTCCTATGATATTGATTCAACTTCAGGGTGATTATCCACTGATTTATGAGTCCAAATCAAGCTTCTTACATCGTGATTCATTCTGGTTTTATTAGTATCAAGAAGAAATTGCCAAATCTCCAAAAAGGGTAAACTGGAATCACTTCGGTTAAAAGTGGGATAACTTCTTCATCATAACTCCTATGATATTGATTCAACTTCAGGGTGATTATCCACTGATTTATGAGTCCAAATCAAGCTTCTTACATCGTGATTCATTCTGGTTTTATTAGTATCAAGAAGAAATTGCCAAATCTCCAAAAAGGGTAAACTGGAATCACTTCGGTTAAAAGTGGGATAACTTCTTCATCATAACTCCTATGATATTGATTCAACTTCAGGGTGATTATCCACTGATTTATGAGTCCAAATCAAGCTTCTTACATCGTGATTCATTCTGGTTTTATTAGTATCAAGAAGAAATTGCCAAATCTCCAAACAGGGTAAACTGGAATCACTTCGGTTAAAAGTGGGATAACTTCTTCATCATAACTCCTATGATATTGATTCAACTTCAGGGTGATTATCCACTGATTTATGAGTCCAAATCAAGCTTCTTACATCGTGATTCATTCTGGTTTTGATTAGTATCAAGAAGAAATTGCCAAATCTCCAAAAAGGGTAAACTGGAATCACTTCGGTTAAAAGTGGGATAACTTCTTCATCATAACTCCTATGATATTGATTCAACTTCAGGGTGATTATCCACTGATTTATGAGTCCAAATCAAGCTTCTTACATCGTGATTCATTCTGGTTTTATTAGTATCAAGAAGAAATTGCCAAATCTCCAAACAGGGTAAACTGGAATCACTTCGGTTAAAAGTGGGATAACTTCTTCATCATAACTCCTATGATATTGATTCAACTTCAGGGTGATTATCCACTGATTTATGAGTCCAAATCAAGCTTCTTACATCGTGATTCATTCTGGTTTTATTAGTATCAAGAAGAAATTGCCAAATCTCCAAAAAGGGTAAACTGGAATCACTTCGGTTAAAAGTGGGATAACTTCTTCATCATAACTCCTATGATATTGATTCAACTTCAGGGTGATTATCCACTGATTTATGAGTCCAAATCAAGCTTCTTACATCGTGATTCATTCTGGTTTTATTAGTATCAAGAAGAAATTGCCAAATCTCCAAAAAGGGTAAACTGGAATCACTTCGGTTAAAAGTGGGATAACTTCTTCATCATAACTCCTATGATATTGATTCAACTTCAGGGTGATTATCCACTGATTTATGAGTCCAAATCAAGCTTCTTACATCGTGATTCATTCTGGTTTTATTAGTATCAAGAAGAAATTGCCAAATCTCCAAACAGGGTAAACTGGAATCACTTCGGTTAAAAGTGGGATAACTTCTTCATCATAACTCCTATGATATTGATTCAACTTCAGGGTGATTATCCACTGATTTATGAGTCCAAATCAAGCTTCTTACATCGTGATTCATTCTGGTTTGATTAGTATCAAGAAGAAATTGCCAAATCTCCAAAAAGGGTAAACTGGAATCACTTCGGTTAAAAGTGGGATAACTTCTTCATCATAACTCCTATGATATTGATTCAACTTCAGGGTGATTATCCACTGATTTATGAGTCCAAATCAAGCTTCTTACATCGTGATTCATTCTGGTTTTATTAGTATCAAGAAGAAATTGCCAAATCTCCAAAAAGGGTAAACTGGAATCACTTCGGTTAAAAGTGGGATAACTTCTTCATCATAACTCCTATGATATTGATTCAACTTCAGGGTGATTATCCACTGATTTATGAGTCCAAATCAAGCTTCTTACATCGTGATTCATTCTGGTTTTATTAGTATCAAGAAGAAATTGCCAAATCTCCAAACAGGGTAAACTGGAATCACTTCGGTTAAAAGTGGGATAACTTCTTCATCATAACTCCTATGATATTGATTCAACTTCAGGGTGATTATCCACTGATTTATGAGTCCAAATCAAGCTTCTTACATCGTGATTCATTCTGGTTTTATTAGTATCAAGAAGAAATTGCCAAATCTCCAAAAAGGGTAAACTGGAATCACTTCGGTTAAAAGTGGGATAACTTCTTCATCATAACTCCTATGATATTGATTCAACTTCAGGGTGATTATCCACTGATTTATGAGTCCAAATCAAGCTTCTTACATCGTGATTCATTCTGGTTTTATTAGTATCAAGAAGAAATTGCCAAATCTCCAAAAAGGGTAAACTGGAATCACTTCGGTTAAAAGTGGGATAACTTCTTCATCATAACTCCTATGATATTGATTCAACTTCAGGGTGATTATCCACTGATTTATGAGTCCAAATCAAGCTTCTTACATCGTGATTCATTCTGGTTTTATTAGTATCAAGAAGAAATTGCCAAATCTCCAAACAGGGTAAACTGGAATCACTTCGGTTAAAAGTGGGATAACTTCTTCATCATAACTCCTATGATATTGATTCAACTTCAGGGTGATTATCCACTGATTTATGAGTCCAAATCAAGCTTCTTACATCGTGATTCATTCTGGTTTTATTAGTATCAAGAAGAAATTGCCAAATCTCCAAACAGGGTAAACTGGAATCACTTCGGTTAAAAGTGGGATAACTTCTTCATCATAACTCCTATGATATTGATTCAACTTCAGGGTGATTATCCACTGATTTATGAGTCCAAATCAAGCTTCTTACATCGTGATTCATTCTGGTTTTATTAGAATCAAGAAGAAATTGCCAAATCTCCAAACAGGGTAAACTGGAATCACTTCGGTTAAAAGTGGGATAACTTCTTCATCATAACTCCTATGATATTGATTCAACTTCAGGGTGATTATCCACTGATTTATGAGTCCAAATCAAGCTTCTTACATCGTGATTCATTCTGGTTTATTAGTATCAAGAAGAAATTGCCAAATCTCCAAACAGGGTAAACTGGAATCACTTCGGTTAAAAGTGGGATAACTTCTTCATCATAACTCCTATGATATTGATTCAACTTCAGGGTGATTATCCACTGATTTATGAGTCCAAATCAAGCTTCTTACATCGTGATTCATTCTGGTTTTATTAGTATCAAGAAGAAATTGCCAAATCTCCAAACAGGGTAAACTGGAATCACTTCGGTTAAAAGTGGGATAACTTCTTCATCATAACTCCTATGATATTGATTCAACTTCAGGGTGATTATCCACTGATTTATGAGTCCAAATCAAGCTTCTTACATCGTGATTCATTCTGGTTTTATTAGTATCAAGAAGAAATTGCCAAATCTCCAAAAAGGGTAAACTGGAATCACTTCGGTTAAAAGTGGGATAACTTCTTCATCATAACTCCTATGATATTGATTCAACTTCAGGGTGATTATCCACTGATTTATGAGTCCAAATCAAGCTTCTTACATCGTGATTCATTCTGGTTTTATTAGTATCAAGAAGAAATTGCCAAATCTCCAAAAAGGGTAAACTGGAATCACTTCGGTTAAAAGTGGGATAACTTCTTCATCATAACTCCTATGATATTGATTCAACTTCAGGGTGATTATCCACTGATTTATGAGTCCAAATCAAGCTTCTTACATCGTGATTCATTCTGGTTTTATTAGTATCAAGAAGAAATTGCCAAATCTCCAAACAGGGTAAACTGGAATCACTTCGGTTAAAAGTGGGATAACTTCTTCATCATAACTCCTATGATATTGATTCAACTTCAGGGTGATTATCCACTGATTTATGAGTCCAAATCAAGCTTCTTACATCGTGATTCATTCTGGTTTTATTAGTATCAAGAAGAAATTGCCAAATCTCCAAACAGGGTAAACTGGAATCACTTCGGTTAAAAGTGGGATAACTTCTTCATCATAACTCCTATGATATTGATTCAACTTCAGGGTGATTATCCACTGATTTATGAGTCCAAATCAAGCTTCTTACATCGTGATTCATTCTGGTTTTATTAGTATCAAGAAGAAATTGCCAAATCTCCAAAAAGGGTAAACTGGAATCACTTCGGTTAAAAGTGGGATAACTTCTTCATCATAACTCCTATGATATTGATTCAACTTCAGGGTGATTATCCACTGATTTATGAGTCCAAATCAAGCTTCTTACATCGTGATTCATTCTGGTTTTATTAGTATCAAGAAGAAATTGCCAAATCTCCAAAAGGGTAAACTGGAATCACTTCGGTTAAAAGTGGGATAACTTCTTCATCATAACTCCTATGATATTGATTCAACTTCAGGGTGATTATCCACTGATTTATGAGTCCAAATCAAGCTTCTTACATCGTGATTCATTCTGGTTTTATTAGTATCAAGAAGAAATTGCCAAATCTCCAAACAGGGTAAACTGGAATCACTTCGGTTAAAAGTGGGATAACTTCTTCATCATAACTCCTATGATATTGATTCAACTTCAGGGTGATTATCCACTGATTTATGAGTCCAAATCAAGCTTCTTACATCGTGATTCATTCTGGTTTTATTAGTATCAAGAAGAAATTGCCAAATCTCCAAACAGGGTAAACTGGAATCACTTCGGTTAAAAGTGGGATAACTTCTTCATCATAACTCCTATGATATTGATTCAACTTCAGGGTGATTATCCACTGATTTATGAGTCCAAATCAAGCTTCTTACATCGTGATTCATTCTGGTTTTATTAGTATCAAGAAGAAATTGCCAAATCTCCAAACAGGGTAAACTGGAATCACTTCGGTTAAAAGTGGGATAACTTCTTCATCATAACTCCTATGATATTGATTCAACTTCAGGGTGATTATCCACTGATTTATGAGTCCAAATCAAGCTTCTTACATCGTGATTCATTCTGGTTTTATTAGTATCAAGAAGAAATTGCCAAATCTCCAAAAAGGGTAAACTGGAATCACTTCGGTTAAAAGTGGGATAACTTCTTCATCATAACTCCTATGATATTGATTCAACTTCAGGGTGATTATCCACTGATTTATGAGTCCAAATCAAGCTTCTTACATCGTGATTCATTCTGGTTTTATTAGTATCAAGAAGAAATTGCCAAATCTCCAAAAAGGGTAAACTGGAATCACTTCGGTTAAAAGTGGGATAACTTCTTCATCATAACTCCTATGATATTGATTCAACTTCAGGGTGATTATCCACTGATTTATGAGTCCAAATCAAGCTTCTTACATCGTGATTCATTCTGGTTTTATTAGAATCAAGAAGAAATTGCCAAATCTCCAAACAGGGTAAACTGGAATCACTTCGGTTAAAAGTGGGATAACTTCTTCATCATAACTCCTATGATATTGATTCAACTTCAGGGTGATTATCCACTGATTTATGAGTCCAAATCAAGCTTCTTACATCGTGATTCATTCTGGTTTGATTAGAATCAAGAAGAAATTGCCAAATCTCCAAAAAGGGTAAACTGGAATCACTTCGGTTAAAAGTGGGATAACTTCTTCATCATAACTCCTATGATATTGATTCAACTTCAGGGTGATTATCCACTGATTTATGAGTCCAAATCAAGCTTCTTACATCGTGATTCATTCTGGTTTTATTAGTATCAAGAAGAAATTGCCAAATCTCCAAACAGGGTAAACTGGAATCACTTCGGTTAAAAGTGGGATAACTTCTTCATCATAACTCCTATGATATTGATTCAACTTCAGGGTGATTATCCACTGATTTATGAGTCCAAATCAAGCTTCTTACATCGTGATTCATTCTGGTTTTGATTAGTATCAAGAAGAAATTGCCAAATCTCCAAAAGGGTAAACTGGAATCACTTCGGTTAAAAGTGGGATAACTTCTTCATCATAACTCCTATGATATTGATTCAACTTCAGGGTGATTATCCACTGATTTATGAGTCCAAATCAAGCTTCTTACATCGTGATTCATTCTGGTTTTATTAGTATCAAGAAGAAATTGCCAAATCTCCAAAAAGGGTAAACTGGAATCACTTCGGTTAAAAGTGGATAACTTCTTCATCATAACTCCTATGATATTGATTCAACTTCAGGGTGATTATCCACTGATTTATGAGTCCAAATCAAGCTTCTTACATCGTGATTCATTCTGGTTTATTAGTATCAAGAAGAAATTGCCAAATCTCCAAACAGGGTAAACTGGAATCACTTCGGTTAAAAGTGGGATAACTTCTTCATCATAACTCCTATGATATTGATTCAACTTCAGGGTGATTATCCACTGATTTATGAGTCCAAATCAAGCTTCTTACATCGTGATTCATTCTGGTTTATTAGTATCAAGAAGAAATTGCCAAATCTCCAAAAGGGTAAACTGGAATCACTTCGGTTAAAAGTGGGATAACTTCTTCATCATAACTCCTATGATATTGATTCAACTTCAGGGTGATTATCCACTGATTTATGAGTCCAAATCAAGCTTCTTACATCGTGATTCATTCTGGTTTTATTAGTATCAAGAAGAAATTGCCAAATCTCCAAAAAGGGTAAACTGGAATCACTTCGGTTAAAAGTGGGATAACTTCTTCATCATAACTCCTATGATATTGATTCAACTTCAGGGTGATTATCCACTGATTTATGAGTCCAAATCAAGCTTCTTACATCGTGATTCATTCTGGTTTATTAGTATCAAGAAGAAATTGCCAAATCTCCAAAAAGGGTAAACTGGAATCACTTCGGTTAAAAGTGGGATAACTTCTTCATCATAACTCCTATGATATTGATTCAACTTCAGGGTGATTATCCACTGATTTATGAGTCCAAATCAAGCTTCTTACATCGTGATTCATTCTGGTTTTATTAGTATCAAGAAGAAATTGCCAAATCTCCAAAAGGGTAAACTGGAATCACTTCGGTTAAAAGTGGGATAACTTCTTCATCATAACTCCTATGATATTGATTCAACTTCAGGGTGATTATCCACTGATTTATGAGTCCAAATCAAGCTTCTTACATCGTGATTCATTCTGGTTTGATTAGTATCAAGAAGAAATTGCCAAATCTCCAAACAGGGTAAACTGGAATCACTTCGGTTAAAAGTGGGATAACTTCTTCATCATAACTCCTATGATATTGATTCAACTTCAGGGTGATTATCCACTGATTTATGAGTCCAAATCAAGCTTCTTACATCGTGATTCATTCTGTTTGATTAGAATCAAGAAGAAATTGCCAAATCTCCAAAACAGGGTAAACTGGAATCACTTCGGTTAAAAGTGGGATAACTTCTTCATCATAACTCCTATGATATTGATTCAACTTCAGGGTGATTCTCACTGATTTATGAGTCCAAATCAAGCTTCTTACATCGTGATTCATTCTGGTTTATTAGAATCAAGAAGAAATTGCCAAATCTCCAAACAGGGTAAAACTGGAATCACTTCGGTTAAAAGTGGGATAACTTCTTCATCATAACTCCTATGATATTGATTCAACTTCAGGGTGATTATCCACTGATTTATGAGTCCAAATCAAGCTTCTTATAAGGCTTGACCAAGACAGGCTGGCTCATGCTGGAAAGGAGAAGGGATCTAGTCAAGATGCCAAAGGCATCAAGCCCTCTCAGCCAAGCGTTCAAACCAGGCGCGCCTTTCTACCTTAGAGTGTCCACGTTACCCCATTGCTCACCGTACTCTCTTATGACCGTTTGTGGATTAGATTAAGTCCTCTACTCTATATATTGTAACTTATGCTCAGAGTAATAAGATTAAGCAAATATTTTCGATGATACTCTCTCTCGTTCTCTCTCTCTCTCTCTCTTGTTCATCATGAACCCTAATCTCTAAAGCGTGGATTCTCTTCATTCTTCTCTTAATCTCGCATTCTTATCTCTTCTACTCTAAAAATCTCAGTCTGTGTTTTGTTTTGATACCAGGAGCTCAAAGAGACAAGCTGGCGCATAGAAGCACAAGGGCAGTCTTTATTGGCTACTCTCCTCCCCAAAAGGGCTATAAATGTTTTGAACCAGAGACTAGGAGAGTCTTGATATCCAGGGATGTGAAGTTGTAGAATCAAAAGGCTACTATGATGGAAAGAGTTGGGATGAGCTCAAAGATCTTTCTCAATCAGCCTCAGATAGAGCAGACAACCTAAGGAGAGTAATGGAGAGCCTGGGAGTCAGTATGCCTTCTCTACCTAGGGTGGAATCTGTTCCAGAGAGTGCACCACCTACTGGTGCTGATAATATTGAAGTCACTCATCCTGATCATGAGGGGGGCAGTGAAAGTGTTGAGCAGCCTATGCCAGCTCAAGAAAACTCAATAGCTCATGATCAAGATGAGAGACACTCTGAACCAGCTACTGATACTCAAGAGGAGGCGCCGAGCACTGGACATGGGTCTGAACCTGAGCAGACTACTGCACCTTTGAGAAGGAGTACAAGGGTCAGGAAGCCAGCCTCAAATTGGATTAATACAAGAGTCTACTTCAATGCTGAAGCTGTAGCTCATCCAATCAGTGCAACCTGTTCTCTTGCTCAATATCCAGAAGAGCATCAAGTCTCTATGAGTGAGCTGGATCAGGAATACATCCCAAAGACATATTAAGAAGCTATGCAACAAAAGGAGTGGAAAGCATCTGTGGGAAATGAGATAGGGGCCATGGAGAGGAATGATACATGGTTTGAAACCCAACTCCCCAAAGGCAAGAAAGCAGTAACAAGCAGGCTCATCTTTACAATAAAATATACCTGGCCAATGGAAAGCCAGAGAGGAGGAAGACAAGGCTGGTTGCAAGAGGATACACTCAAGTCTATGGTGAAGATTATCTAGACACTTTTATTGACAAAGAGAATAAATAAACAAGAGGAAGGGAGGATCTGGAATCACTTGAAAATGTAGATGAAGATCCGAGCTTACTTGAAATGCAAGCATGACCGTACAACACTTGCCTCACAAGTCACCCAAGCTTAACCTAACTTGTCTTCAGAGTCAAGGCAAGTTTAAACTCACCCTGGTCGACATCAGAAAGAAGAGAAGGCCGTTGGAGATATTATGGGACAAGAGGAATGATTAAAATAAGCAAAGTCACATGTTCCATTTAAGTTCCCATCCGTTGGAGACAAGTCACTTTCAGTGCCTTGAGAAGAACACTCCTCGAGCAGAACCCTTTTGTTTATTCTTTTTGTACTTAGGCAAGCTTATTTTATTCACTTCTCTGTATAGGCAACTTGCCTATTTAATCTTGTAACCGATTCACACTTTAACCTAAGGAAACTAGTCCTTCTTCACTCTCTCTCTTAGTTTCGAGTCTATCTCTCTCTCTCTCTCTCTCGAGTTTACTCTCTTTCTCTCTTTTTCTTCACTCTGTTCTTCATTTTCTAACATGGTATCAGAGCTTACACGCTCTTGAGCACCTAATCTCTTCCGCAAATCTTCATTACTTCACTTTCTCTTTCACTTAATCGGTTTACTTTTTCAAAACTCTCTCACAAATCCTATTGTCCACCGGATAATAGTATTGCTCTTACTGAGTTCTTTCTCTGGTTCTTGGTTGTTCTCACTCTCTTCTGTCCAACTTATCTCTTTCTAAGGCAGAAACCTGTTCACCATATTGTTATTTCTAAACCTAACATCCGGAGCTTCAATTTCTTTTGGGTACATCCTTTTACCCGCTGGACAAAAGCAAAGAGAAGATGGAGCAACACAAGCCAGTGATGATTCCGGTCACTTTAAAAGGTGCAAACTACCTCATCTGGTCTAGATTGGCCAAGACAGCCCTTGGGGGAAGGGGTCTATGGGAGCATATCACCTCAGGAGAAGCCCCAAGACAGATTACTCAAAGGGAAGATGGCAAGGAGGTTGTAGTGGTAGATGAAAGCAAATGGGGTCAGGAGGACCTTATGGTGCTGTCTATCTTGCAAAGCTCACTTGACACACCTATCATGGAGGCATACTCACATTGTGAAACCGCAAAACAACTGTGGGATACTCTACTCAAGGTTTATGGCAACACTTCAAACCTAACCAGAATCTTTGAAGTTAAGCGAGCCATAAACAACTTGCAACAAGAAGAAATGGACTTCACCAAACACCTTGGGAAGTACAGTCAGCTATGGGCAGAGCTAGAAGTGTTGAGACCTAGCACAACTGACCTCAATGTCATTGAAGAAAGGCGTGAGCAAGACAAGATCTTTGGGTTGCTTCTTACCCTTAATCAAAACTTTAATGATGTGATCTAACACATCTTGAGGGCTAAGGAACTACCAAGTATGGATGATGTGTGTGCTCAGCTCCACAAGGAGCTAGGGTCAGAAGGTTTATTTGGGGGTAAAGGAGAACTATCCATGGCCAACAAGGTAGAGAAGGCAGAAACCGGCTCAGCTCACAAGGCATACTACAAACCAAATGAGAAACGAGTGACTTGTGAGCATTGCAAAAGGCAAGGACACTCTAAAACTAATTGCTGGCTACTTCACCCTCATCTTAGACCACCCAAACACACCTCAGCAGCTAGAGCCCATGAAGCAAGAGGTCAGGAGCACACCAAAACCATGGAGCTGCACGCATTGGAGAGGATGGACGTGCCATGGTCTCTACCACTCATGCATGGGTTTAACCTCTCAGGCAACGTCTCAGCCACCTTCTGGTGACACTCTTATCACCAAGTCAGACATTGAAGCCCTCATAAAGGCTCTCAATGCAAACTCTGGTAACATAAATAGTAATGCTTTAAATTCTCTCCAAAATACTTTAAGCACTACTAGACCTTTGATCATTGATTCAGGAGCCTCTCATCACATGATTAGGGATTCTAAGTTAATTAATGATGTCAAACCGGCCTTAGGTAGTGTAGTCATTGCAAATGGGGATAAGATTCCCATTGAGGGCATAGGAAATCTGAAACTGTTTGATAAGGAGTCTCAAGCTTTTTACATGCCTAAGTTCACATCTAACTTATTATCTGTCAAGAGAGCCACTAAAGACCTCAATTGCAATGTTATTTTCAGTCCTAATGAGGTTTGCTTTCAGGATATTAAAACTAGTAAGATGCTGGGCAAAGGTGTAAGCAAATGAGAGCTCTATTTACTTGAAGACACCAAGCTTAGATCAAATTTAACTTCTGCTTTGAATTATGCTTCTACGTTTAATACTACTTCTACTTTAGCTAGTGATGTTTTATGGCATGCTAGATTAGGTCACCCTCACCCTCATGCCTTAGGATTGATGTTACCTAATCTCTCTCTTAAAAATGAAAGTTGTGAGGCTTGTATTCTTGGTAAACATTGCAAGTCGGTTTTTCCTCAATCTATGACTATCTATGAGAAGTGTTTTGATTTAGTGCATTCTGATGTGTGGACTGCACCATGTGTGTCTAGAGAAAATCACAAGTACTTTGGTACATTCATAGATGAAAAATCGAAATACACATGGCTACCTTGATACCAACTAAAGATAGAGTTTTAGAAGCATTCATCAACTTTCAAAACTATGTATCTAACCATTTCAATTCTAAGATCAAAATTTTTAGGTCTGATAATGGTGGAGAATACACAAGTCAAGCCTTTAAACATCACTTAGCTAAGCATGGCATTATACACCAAACAAGCTGCCCATATACACCACAACAAAATGGTGTTGCTGAAAGGAAGAATCGCCATCTTATGGAAGTGGCAAGGAGCATGATGTTTCACACCAATGTCCCTAAAAGATTTTGGGGTGATGCTGTGGTCTCAGCTTGCTATCTCATCAATAGAATACCCACCAAAGTCCTCCAAAATGTCTCACCCTTTCAGGTATTAAACAAAATGAAACCTCCAATAGATCATTTGCGTGTGTTTTGGTGTGTTTGCTATGTCTTAATACCAGGTGAGCAACGCACTAAACTAGAAGCCAAGAGTGTCAAGGCCATGTTCATTGGCTATTCTCACACGCAGAAAGGGTATAAGTTGTGAACATGAAGCAATAAACAAGAGGATGCAGTGTTGACATGAAGAAATGAATGGCAAGAGTTAAGAGACCAAGATGAGAGAAGCATTCTGGATGATCAAGAGAGGACTGATCCGTACAGTCCGTACACCACCTAGACCTAACTTGACTTGCACGGCACACAAGAGGAGAGTGTAACCGGGAAACACCTATTTAAACATCTGCCTAAGCTTTAGCAAAAGAAAGGTATCCGTTGGAGTCAAGACAGAAGGAGATCACATGTGTAGTTAAGGTTTGGATCAGATGAGAGAGACATAAGGACCAGTCACTTTCACCTCAGCTGGACGAGCCATCTGCCTGGTCCAGACTGCTCTCTGCCTTGCTCAGACCATTTGTTTATTCTTTTCTTAGTCAACTTGTTTCCCTATTTATCTATGCATCCTAAGAAACCATTAAGGCAAGGAATACAATTCCTCATTAACCTATTCTCGTCTCTCTCTCTCTCTACACTCTCTCACGAATTCTCTCTACCTTCTCTCTAGTTCTTCCTGTTCTTCATCTTCTACACACAAACCAGACACTAAGCACACTTATTCTAACATGGTATCAGAGCCTCAAAGCTCTTGAAACCTTTCTCTACTTCCGCAAAGCACTCTGCTCTATTCTCTTGTCGATTTTCTTCAAGGCTCACCCTATTACCCAGCGGTTAATAGCAGAAGAAGATGGAGAACACCAAACTTGCGACCATTCCTGTGACTCTGAAGGGGGTAAACTACCTTCTATGGTCTAGATTGGTGAAAACTGCCCTTGGAGGAAGAGGTTTATGGAGCCATGTCTCAACCGGAGAAGCTCCAAAACAGACCATCCAAGGAGAAGATGGAAAGGAGATAGTTGTGGTGGATGAAGACAAATGGGCTCAGGAGGATCTCATGGTGCTTTCTCTCATCCAAAACTCTCTGGATCCAGCCATTTTGGAAGCTTATTCATACTGTGAAAGCTCCAAAGACTTATGGGAAACTCTCTACAAGGTTTATGGAAACATATCTAACCTTACTCGAGTTTTTGAAGTAAAGAAGGCCATCAACTCTCTCAGCCAAGAAGATGTGGACTTTACGGTTCATTTTGGCAAGTTCAGGTCCCTTTGGGCTGAGTTGGAGATGCTCAGACCACACACAACTGAACCAGCAGCCCTGAATGAGAGGCGTGAGCAAGATAAGGTCTTTGGGTTACTTCTCACCCTTAGTTCAACCTACAATGACCTAATCAAACATATACTGCGAGCTGACAAGCTACCAAGCCTGGAAGAAGTTTGTGCTCAGATACAAAAGGAGCAAGGATCTCTGGGTCTATTTGGAGGCAAAGGTGAGCTGGTCATGAGAAATTGGTGCGACCTGGATCAGCTTAAAACTCAAGTTTTGGAAGCCAATCCATGTACCAGAAAGGCAATGGGTCACTAGACGACCTAATGGGGTTATTGGAGAGCTTATTGGCCTTATTCATGAGGTATTGGACCGAGAGAAGGCTATGGACCTCTATGGAGCTTTTATAAAGATAGGAGTTACTATGGAACAACATGGACGTCTATTATGCAACCTTATTGACCAGGAAATGGGTGAAAGGAAGCTGGTTGGAGAGGAAATGAAATGCGTGATCTGGTATGATCGAGAAATGGACTGGTCAAACCGACATGGTCGAGAAATGAGTTTGGAAATGGAAGATTAAGAACCATAGGTGGAATTGGATTATCAGGAGCATTTTCATCATAAAAATGAGCTTAATGAGGCACTTGGTCGGACCAGGAACAAAATGGATCGAGCCTAAGCAAGAGTTGTTCGAAAAAGGCATTTATCGGCCCAAAAAGTTGAAAGACAAGCCAGCTTGGATTATGACTGGCCCAAGAAGATTAGGCACACCTAATATGGTTTATTTACAGTTTATTTATGATTTCATTAAGTGTAAACCAATTAGGATTAAGTTTGGTTATCTTAAACCAATTAGCAATAGGATTAGGATATGGTTTTCACTAAACCGACATGGTTTTGGTTTAGGGTTTTATTTAGCTTAGGATTTCGTTTTCTTCTTTCTTATTTATGTAACCACGAGCCTCCATGTAAACAATAAACCATTATTCAATAAACTTAAGCTTTGGCTCAACCTATCGTCTCTGTGGAGACTTTGTCTCTTTGTTCACTTAGGTGGACGTGTTTTATATCACTAAGGAAGAGTGATCTTCTGTGATCCATCCTAGACACTAAGCAGGGTTATCCTGTGTCTCAGGAGCAGCAAAACAACCTTTGAGCAGTCCATAGCTCTAAGGTAAAGTCCATCACCATCATCTATCATCCACCCACGCCCCCTTCAAGTGATCCAGGGAGAGACAGCCATTCCACGGCCGTACCAAGTGGTATCAGAGCCACTTGAAGGTTTGGGGATTTTGTTCTTAACCTAAATCAAGTGATCTATCATATCCAGCAGTCTCATATGTATTCTTTGAAAGAAAAAGAAACCATGAAGAGAATGCTGAGCGCAGAGCAACAAGGGAGTTGCAAAGAAGAAAAAAACAGATCAAGATTCCACCCTTCTATGGAGACTTTGATCCAGATACATACCTAGATTGGGAAAAGGAGATGGATTTAATTATCAAGTGTCAGGGGTACACAGCATAGAAGCAGGCTCAATTGGCATCTACTGGTTTATATGGATATGCACTTGATTGGTGGTATGAGACAGCTAATACTAGGAGACAATATGGAGAGCAACAGATTTCTTCTTGGTATGAGATGAAGGCTGTCATGAAGAAAAGGTTTGTTTCCAAGAGATATGGGCAAACTGATTTGGAAAGGATACAAAGCCAAGCTAGGGAAGATAAAGGACGTGTTAGGACATCCAGAGATGAGCCAAAGTCCTACTATAGTCGTGAGGAACAAAGAAAGTTGCAGCTACAGGAAGCATATCTTGATGAATTGCAAAGCCCACAGTTCAAGGAAAACCTCAGGAACATGATTGATCAATCACTCACTGCTGTGATTAAAGACCCACAACAGCGGTCAGTCCCACGTCCAGAATCCAGAGATGATGAGCTAAGTTGTTACAAGAAGGAACCAGCAGAGAAGAAAGAAGAAACTGCAGCAAAACAGGGTGAGAGAGAACAAGAGTTTGAATCAGAACCAACCACTCTTTGTCAAGCAGACAACTTGGAAATCCATCTGAAACAAGAGGAGAGATCATTAGTTGTATGTGATCACGTGTCTGGTCAAAACCAAGCTGAAGAAGGAGTGCTTAATGAATCACCTAAAGCTCATGAATCTGCATTTACAACTATGGTTGAAGAAGGTGAAGTCATTGAATATTTTTCTTGTGATCTACTAACCAAACCTTCTGTATGGATTCAGACTATCCTAGTGGAGCATATGAGGTTTAACAAGGGCCTGCAAAAACTTGTTTTTCGAACCTGGAGGGAATATAAACGTGCAAAAAGGATTAAACAACACCCTGTTCCAAAGAGAAACAAAGAAGCTGAGATTGGACTGTCCATTCATCCTTGAAGAGCTGGATTGAGGACAAATCCTTTTAAAGGAGGAGGGAATGGTGAGACCTGGATCAGCTTAAAACTCAAGTTTTGGAAGCCAATCCATGTACCAGAAAGGCAATGGGTCACTAGACGACCTAATGGGGTTATTGGAGAGCTTATTGGCCTTATTCATGAGGTATTGGACCGAGAGAAGGCTATGGACCTCTATGGAGCTTTTATAAAGATAGGAGTTACTATGGAACAACATGGACGTCTATTATGCAACCTTATTGACCAGGAAATGGGTGAAAGGAAGCTGGTTGGAGAGGAAATGAAATGCGTGATCTGGTATGATCGAGAAATGGACTGGTCAAACCGACATGGTCGAGAAATGAGTTGGAAATGGAAGATTAAGAACCATAGGTGGAATTGGATTATCAGGAGCATTTTCATCATAAAAATGAGCTTAATGAGGCACTTGGTCGGACCAGGAACAAGATGGATCGAGCCTAAGCAAGAGTTGTTCGAAAAAGGCATTTATCGGCCCAAAAAGTTGAAAGACAAGCCAGCTTTGATTATGACTGGCCCAAGAAGATTAGGCACGCCTAATATGGTTTATTTACAGTTTATTTATGATTTCATTAAGTTTAAACCAATTAGGATTAAGTTTGGTTATCTTAAACCAATTAGCAATAGGATAAGGATATGGTTTTCACTAAACCGACATGGTTTTGGTTTAGGGTTTTATTTAGCTTAGGATTTCGTTTTCTTCTTTCTTATTTATGTAACCACGAGCCTCCATGTAAACAATAAACCATTATTCAATAAACTTAAGCTTTGGCTCAACCTATCGTCTCTGTGGAGACTTTGTCTCTTTGTTCACTTAGGTGGACGTGTTTTATATCACTAAGGAAGAGTGATCTTCTGTGATCCATCCTAGACACTAAGCAGGGTTATCCTGTGTCTCAGGAGCAGCAAAACAACCTTTGAGCAGTCCATAGCTCTAAGGTAAAGTCCATCACCATCATCTATCATCCACCCACGCCCCCTTCAAGTGATCCAGGGAGAGACAACCATTCCACAGCCGTACCAAGTGGTATCAGAGCCACTTGAAGGTTTGGGGATTTTGTTCTTAACCTAAATCAAGTGATCTATCATATCCAGCAGTCTCATATGTATTATTTTGAAAGAAAAAGAAACCATGAAGAGAATGCTGAGCGCAGAGCAACAAGGGAGTTGCAAAGAAGAAAAAAAAACAGATCCAATTCCATCCTTCTATGAAGACTTTGATCCAGATACATACCTAGATTGGGAAAAGGAGATGGATTTAATTATCAAGTGTCAGGGGTACACAGCAGAGAAGCAGGCTCAATTGGCATCTACTGGTTTATATGGATATGCACTTGATTGGTGGTATCAGACAGCTAATACTAGGAGACAATATGGAGAGCAACAGATTTCTTCTTGGTATGAGATGAAGGCTGTCATGAAGAAAAGGTTTGTTTCCAAGAGATATGGGCAAACTGATTTGGAAAGGATACAAAGCCAAGCTAGGGAAGATAAAGGACGTGTTAGGACATCCAGAGATGAGCCAAAGTCCTACTATAGTCGTGAGGAACAAAGAAAGTTGCAGCTACAGGAAGCATATCTTGATGAATTGGCAAAGCCCACAGTTCAAGGAAAACCTCAGGAACATGATTGATCAATCACTCACTGCTGTGATTAAAGACCCACAACAGCGGTCAGTCCCACGTCCAGAATCCAGAGATGATGAGCTAAGTTGTTACAAGAAGGAACCAGCAGAGAAGAAAGAAGAAACTGCAGCAAAACAGGGTGAGAGAGAACAAGAGTTTGAATCAGAACCAACCACTCTTTGTCAAGCAGACAACTTGGAAACCCATCTGAAACAAGAGGAGAGATCATTAGTTGTATGTGATCACGTGTCTGGTCAAAACCAAGCTGAAGAAGGAGTGCTTAATGAATCACCTAAAGCTCATGAATTCTGCATTTACAACTATGGTTGCAGAAGGTGAAGTCATTGAATATTTTTCTTGTGATCTACTAACCAAACCTTCTGTATGGATTCAGACTATCCTAGTGGAGCATATGAGGTTTAAAAAGGGCCTGCAAAAACTTTTTTTCGAACCT